>VYZP01022105.1:44406-62415 GCA_013400635.1 Hypocryptadius cinnamomeus
AGGATGTGTACACCACATCTGCATCAGGGAGATTTATAGAAGGTTAGTTTAACACTTCTGTCTGAAGGAGTGACGGTGGCTGAAGATCCCAGCCTGCCATGTGCCCCCAGGTTTGCATGTGCATGACCACACTCTTTCCTTTGGGTAGCACCAGATGATGATGCTGGGCAGCATTTCAGGATTTTTGTTTGAGGACTTGGTTCTGCATGAGTTTAGTGTTCCTGTCCTCCACAGCCATGAAAGCTTTTGGTTTTCAGTTCTCCTATTTTTGTTTGATTGTTTCTCTGTGAGATCCAGAGAGCCCAGTCTCTCCTTTTCCCTGTAACCTTTGTTTCTCTCTGCCTCTGTTCTGACAGTGAAAATGCTGTGCATTAAACAGACCCACCCAGTGACACTAAAAATGGGGGAGAAAGAAAAAAGGGAAAAAAGGGTTTTCTATCAGACC
Source organism: Hypocryptadius cinnamomeus (assembly GCA_013400635.1). NCBI lineage: Eukaryota > Metazoa > Chordata > Aves > Passeriformes > Zosteropidae > Hypocryptadius > Hypocryptadius cinnamomeus. The sequence goes on from VYZP01022105.1 coordinate 44,852, forward strand.
CTTCATGTTTAGTTACTTGAATGTGTAACATTTAAAAAGATATCAGAAATAAAGGCCTCTCTATTCAAACAATGTGTGCATCAAACAATTTGGGACCTTGGGAGCTCCTGGCCAATTGCTACGAGTCTGCACTCCCCTCACTCAAGGGAGGTCTGAAATGTCAAAATCTTCTGTCATCCCACTTGTCACATCACATCCCACAAAGGAACATGGAAGCCATCATCCACTCTGCTGTTTATTGTCATGAAACCCCATAAATACTCACTCTCCATAAACAGTAACAGCCCAATTAAAGCACTCTTTACCAAGCGTGATCATTTTCAGACAGAAAGTATTGATTCATCCACCTATGGGCACTGCATAGAAACATCTCTTAATGAGAATGATAGTGACCTCCGAACTCTGCTCTTTCACCCTGTAATATACTCTCTCAATTTTCTGTTAAGTGGTCTAGTGGCACATCAGCAGAGATGGAAAGACACTCTGATTCTTTAATGTCGACACTGGAAGGCTTGCAAGGAATGCTCAAATCTTCATTGTAATGGGAGGTGAACAGAAAGGTCACTTATATGCAGGGCTTTCAGCTTGTTTGACAAGGCTTCTTTAATAAGTGAAACCTTGTTGGGGTGCACTTGTCCGTCAACTGCCTTTGCCACTCAGCTCCGACACAGCCAAACACAAACAGTCCCTGTGCATCCCCCGGCTCTGGACTCGCCTCACCTGCCCACAAATCCTTGGCAAAACTCACAGGTCGGTCAGCTGGGGGTGTTTTAGCACACAAGGGTAGGAAGCAAAAGAGACCCTTGGTTTTATTCTGTTCAGCAGCTTAAATTTGTGAGCTTACTGCGTGTGTAATTGACAGCAGACGTGGAGCACTAAACCAGCGCATCCGTTACTTTGATTAATCCTCCTTTGGAGTGTGATATTGTTTGATATACAGTGCAGGGCTGACACAGGTTACTGTAATGCCACTTTACCAAACAGATTACAAAATTGTGCAGGGAGTATACAGCACTCGTGCAGATAAATACACACAAGAGGAAATTCTAACAGCTTTTAATTTCCATGCTTTTCAGTTTTATTGTTGTAAATGCAACTCTTTATAGGACTAATGACACAGGCTGGCTCGACTGAGTCAATTACACCAGTAGGCACTTGGATCAGATATTTCTCCTGCTTTCCATTTGCACTGTCTACGCTTCTGATATTTGACTAAATTACATTGCACCGTGGTGCATTGGCACTTGCCATATGTTATATCTCAGAGCATTTTAAAGGACAATAACAAAAAATAATAATATACAACATGTAGTTCAAAGTGGGGACGCAGGCAGGAGTGTCAATCATGATGAGCTACATTCAGCAAATAGCCCGGAGTGTTGCGTTCCTGTGTCCTCTAATCTGTGCTGGTGTTAAATGAGTAGGAAAGTTGGTAAGGATGCCAGGGACACTGACTGCTCTCAACTGTGTGGGACTACTTGTGCATGTCTGTGAGTGCGCGTGCTTGTTTGTTTTGGGGCAAGAGGGATATTTGGTGAATTTTAGTGCTCATGAAAGTTAGACAGCAACAGCACCATCTGTCCTACCACACAGAGTGCCGCAAACTTCCTCCACACAGATCTGCCAATGCACTTCAGCTCTGACCTCCAACACCCCTTCAATTCCAGTAATGAGTCTACAGCATCTCTTGAGAAGAAACTGTCAATTGTTCTGATTTCTGCTAAATTGTGTTATGCTTAGCAGTGTGGGCAACTGCCCACTAGTGACTAGCCTGGGGCCACTAAACTCCAATCCGAACCTTGCCTTCTGGAGGTGAGGAGCTGCTTTAATATACCCAGGCACCATTTTATGAGCCTCATCTCCTTTATACTTTACTCACACATCAAAAGTAAGCAGAAAAAATCTGCATTTAAAATCAATTCAGAACAAGGCATGAGGTTTTGTGTCTCTCTCTTCAGAACTTTCTCTGACTCTGGGAATTTCTGGTTCTAAACTCTGGTGCAGAGTGCCCAGGGATGGATCTTTCTGTACAAGTTTGCCAGGTATATACCCTCAGGACTGAGTTCCATGATGGGGTGGCAAGATGTGCCACATTTGTTTGGAGAAAACAATAATATCGACAAAAGTAAATTTGTATATCACTGTGTCTTCCTTTAATTTGACTCAAAATCCACTCAAAGCACTTTAACTGTGACAACTGCAACAGAGGGAAGCTGGCTACACTAATGAACTAAGAATTTGCCAGATTTGATCTGGTTCATAGTTGCTAAAGATGTTGTGTGATCAAATCATTGGGTTGAGACATTTCAAAAGGAGATGCAAGAAATTATGATGGTTTGGGGTAACCTTACGACCTCAAAGACTTGATTTTACTCTTTACTCAGTTGGCTAAAATGTGAGGCTTTACATTCCCTTCCAAATGGGTTAGCCTCAAACGTTTTAATTATGGATATTATCATCCACAAGGATGTTAAAACTCTCTCTAAATCTTGCTCTCAGATCTGGGAACGGAGATCTGCAGCTCAGGGTGAACATTTGGCTACAGCAATTTTGACCAAATTAAATGAATGAGCGATATTAACAAGTAATCTAATTAAGTGCATATTACTATGTTTGTGTATATTCCACAGTCCATGCCACCTACCATAAAAGTATTAGAGCTCATCAGTGCAAAGAATATTGCCTTCAACTCCAGTAAAAGGAATAATTTCCCTGCAGGGCAGTAACACTCTTCAACATGGCGAATAGCCACAGGCTGCAGGGTTGTGACTTTATGGTAAATAGCTGCCTCTTTCATCAACAGAGCAATGAATTGGAAGAGCCCCTGGTGAAATGTATGAGGGTAATTTGATTTCTTCAGGTATAAACATGCAACCCACTCGTTTTCAGGCACCGCTAATTAGGCTGGGTTATCCAGATGCCTTGGGGTAATTATTTTGGCTGTACTTACTGATAGCTGGGAGGGTTGCGAATGTCAGCCGTGTTCTTTCCCACCTTTGGCACAGTCCCAGTGATTCATACCACAGTGATCCCGAGCTAGCATCCCTTCTAAGGGGCATAATTCTACTCCCTCAATAAACATGTCTAATCCTCAGCTTCCATTAGGGTCACTTAGAGTTTTCTGACTGATGGTCAGACACGCAGGCGAAGCAATGCCCCCATTTCTTTGTGTGCCTTTAAGTAAAAAACTAAGAGAGAAGGCTTGTTTCCCTTTGTTTTACATGTTTTTAAGGGCAACTATTTTTCAGCAATTCAGTTCAGTGAAAAAATTGTAGTAAATTACACTGTCCAATTTAAAGAAAAAAAAAAGGAATAAAAGCAGGTATATGCAAAGGAAATCATTATTCTCAGTGATAAATGCAGCTATCTATGGAGTAGGACACCACAGAATTGTGCTCAGCCACAGATTACAGCACTATCAAGTAGTAAAGCAAAGCCCCACACTTTCAGACACTGAGACTCTGTGACCAAAACCTCCAGGAACAGCACCACAGCATGTGCAGGATCTGGTCAGGGCTGGAATATGACCAACAAGGATCTGCTATTAAAAGATATTCTTGGTATTCCCAGCTAGACAATAACAGAGTCCACAGGAGATCACCTCTACATCACACCCTGATCTGTCATTTCCCTTAAGGTGACATTCCTCCTTCCTTCGGGGGCTGGAATGAGACGATCTTTAAGGTCCCTTCCAACCCAAACCAGCAAGAGTCTCAGAGAGCCACAAAGCCTCCTGCTCCAGCTCAAATCTGGGAGGCGGTGATGATACAACTCCAGAGAACCACATACTCAAATCAGCCAGCAGCACAGCCTTGAGCTGATTCAGGGATGGGAACACAACTACCCTTCCCTTGAGCATACAGTAACTATTTTTGGAGCAGCACTGTGCCTTTTGGACAGTCTCCTGCTCTTCTGCTTGTTCACTGCAGCCTTAGCCCGTGGTGGGAATATTTGGATGGTTTGGGCGATTCCTCCATCCCACTTCACAGAGAGGGATTTTTCTCTCACTCCATGGAAGCAAACTAAAGAGCAGGACACTGACCTGGACCTCCATGCCTGCACACACACGAGCAGCTCTGCTTCTCCCCAGTTCTGCTGCCGACACTGGTCAGATATTGTCATTTTCTCCAACCAAACCATTTATGTGACAAAGGGCTCCTTGTGCTGGGAAAGGCCACTCATGGGAGCAACAGTTTGCCAGTCCCTAGTGCTGATTTCTCTGCTAATAACACAAGGGGGATAAAATGTTGTTAATATTCAAATCTCTTAGATTTATTAGCTTTTTGTGCAATCCACATTTGTAAGTGTAAATGATGCAGAAAATTCATGTATATGATAATCAATTAAGAGCAGTATTTTACACGAAAACCAAGACTCCACACACTGCATAAACGACATGCTTTACTCTAAATTGACCTAATACATTTCCAGGAATGTGTCAATTAAAATTTTAGCCTTTTGGAAGAGGGGGAGAAAGACTATGAAATCAAAGCTATTAAATACTGGGAATAAAATCAGAATATTGGTTTCCAGCTGGCACAGTAAAAGAGGCTACAATTTGAAAGAAATAAAGAAGCCAACCAAAAAAAATTAAGAAAAAGAAACAAAACAAACCCCAAACCTGCAGAATCTGGTACTACTTGCTAATCCCTCAATCTCAGACATTTCACTCTCTGTTTTCCGATACTTTTTGTTGGATTCTTCTGCTCTTGTTTCTTCTAACAAAGGGAGAATATAGGAGGCAAAATAGTACAGGCATCCCTTCATCCCTTCAGGATATATAATGTATATATAATATATAACCCCTGATTTACAGCCACCTCCCTACCACATGATAGTTAAATAACGGGGAAAAAGTTATTTTGAAAATGGCACAAACTATTTCTATATATAACAACAACTTTTCTGTAATACAGAGAAGGTCTTTCCACAGTTATGGTTCAAAATATTTCTATGCAACAAAATTAAATCCAATCAATGCTTTGCTCTTCTGTACTTTGTTTTCGTCCTGTGTTTTACCCAGCTCACAGAGAACATGACCGACCCCAGCCAGTTATTCTTTCAAGGTTTCTATGCCTTCTTTGTGTGCAATGTTTAAACAGTATTTGTGCTAAAAAAAATTAAAAATAAAGCAGAAGAAACCACAAGACTTTTAATATTTGACAGGAATGGTTAAAACTACAAGTCCCAGACAGGAGAACCTTCCCTTCCCAAAGCCTGCCTGCAACAGAAGAACTCCTGTAGGTACAGGAGGGCATTTGACCACAGTCCCTTAAAAATAATTATAACTACAGAAATAATCAGTGCTCAGGAACAAAGAACCAGGCCCAAGAACTCAGTTTTTCCTGTCAAGCATTTGTTCACATGGACAGAAGGATCAGAGACGCCAGCTCCCTCTACTAGGAATAAAATATTTCCATTAAATATGTCTGTTTCTTTCTAACTGTATTCCTGCAGATACAGTGGGGAGATTATTTTAAAATTAATTAAGAATTCTTCCCAATTTTGAATGCCTGATTTTTTTTTCCTCCAACAATTTCGCCGCTGGATGTCAGCTCCTACCCACCTCTTGCATCTTAAGCCTCTGAGCTCCAGCTAACATTTAAGAAACGGTCCATGTACAAGTTGTACACTACTTATTTTTTTTTTATAGGCTGCTTCATTTGTAATTAAAATGCAGAAGGCAGGGATGGAGTTGACATTCCAAGCTAATTCCAGCTGGAGCCAAAGGACAACAAATGCAGCTGACCAGCCACAGAGGTGCAGCAGGATTTTTGCTTCACGCTTTCTGAAAAGCATTTGAACCCCCATCCAGTGAGGAGGGAAAATCCATTCAGTTCTTTTCATCAGTAATTGTCTTCCCCAAAATAGCCACCATTATCAACATTTTTGGGCTGGGGGAGTGAGTTACGTGTCCCATACATCCAGGGGCTGCTGCAAAAGAAAAACCAAAGGGAACAAAGCCAATTTTCATTAAAGCCATGGTTAACAGTGGCTTCTCAAAAGCCTCAATCATAAATTCCAAACCAGAGCTAAATTCCACCATCCACTTCTGCAGCTCTGCATTCCTGCATCTATAAATGCTGCAATATGGAGCAGTGGGAATTCATGTATGCGTGGGTTAGTGCACGTGTGGTTTTTTGGAGTGGATGGTGGTGGGGGTTTTTTGTTGGGTTTTTTTAGCTTTTTTATCATTTTTCTGCATGTGTTTGCCATGTCTTTTTTCCTGGTGGCAGTTGTTTCTTCTGACCTCTCCCATCTACAACTGCTGGGACTGTGTGCAGTTCCAGCAGACCTCAGGGGGCTTCAGCCCTGGAAAACTGTTGTTTACCATCTCATAGAAGACGATTTTTTGTGCACAGAGCACACATAATAAGGATAATGATCATGCTCTGAGCTCATATGCACTGATCTTCATGACACAGACTGAAGAAGCACCTGAAGTAACATATTTTTTAAAAAAATAATTGTGGAATAATACGATTTCCATTCACACGTTGGCTACTTATGTGGAGGTGCTCTTCCCCAGACAGACTTCATTAATGTGGTCTCTCTAGTGATGAGCAAGTTTTCTTTTCATACTCCAGTCCATTTATATTTATTATTACAGCTGAAGGGAATAGCTGTCCTTTCCTCCTTAGAAAAGCAGTCCATAGAAACCTGAGAGAAGATTCCCCCCCAGAAAAATAAATGACATTTTATGTCTCGCCCAGGTGCTGGTTCTGGCACAACAACTGATGTAAGCCTGGGCAGAGCCCTTTCCATCACCTTCCACAGGTGAGGATCAGCCTCTGAGCTACACACCGATAGTATTAATTCAGTATTACTACTACTACACACAGTATTTATTCTCCTTGTGTTTTATCTTTCTTGGAAGGAAAGTAAAGTAATAAACCCGTGTCTTCCACGAGTAAATTTCCTTGTCCTTGGCAGTTGCGTTCTCAAACACTTGGACAAGAACGAGCTGCTGAGGAGCAGAAAGGCTCTGTCCTTTTTTTAATGTGTTTTTATCGTGTAAGACTCACTTAAATGTATTTCTTAGGTGAAAAAACTAACTAAAACCTGCGTCCAACAGGACCTAATCTTGTAAGGAGCTGAACATCTCCAGTTAAATACCAATCACCCTTCCATCTCCATCAATTCATGAAGCAAAAAAGGCTTTCACTCCTTCCAGCAATGGTCCAAGGAGGAATATTTCTCAGGCATTCTTTACCCATGCCATGAGATGGATTCTGTGCTGCTGGAAATAACCATTGCTCCACTGCAGAAGCCACTCCAAAATGCTGCTCCAGGGTTGAACCAAACCCCACACAACCATCCCCTGGAAGTTACTCCAACATAAGCCCACAAGGAAGGAACCACAGTGTCCCAAACCAGCTCACCAACGGCCACACTGGGAATGTATTTCCCCCTGATTTAAAATAACTTCCCAAGTAATGGTTTTATTTCTCTCTCTTTTCTTTTTTATATTACCCTTTTATACCCAAAACTTTAAACACTCAACTGTTTGTTTTATGACGCCTTTTATAGTTTTGGCAGCTAGAGCAGTGCAATGTACAGAATTTAAAGAATACTCATTCGCTCACAATGCTGTTTTAAACTCTTCCTAGATGAACCAAATTTACAATATTAATTACTTTGTGAAGAAATCTTGTGGTTTTTAAGTTGCTTATATGTAGTAAATGGTTTAGAATTATAGGGATTTACAGACAAAATTCTCTTTTAAATGCAGTGCTTAAATATATATAGCAGTCTAGTAAGAAAAAAAGCAATGTGAATCTTCTTTTTTTTCCCCCTCCAGAATGTATGTTCAATCTTTTTACTTTTTTTAGCTAGTTGGGAGATTTGTTCCTTCATCAAAAGAATGTTTCAGTGCAATCTAATTCCAACTAACAGAAGTACTGTTCTGGAGAATAAGATATATCGTATGGTTTATTTTCCAGGAGAAATATATTTCGTTTTAGTGGGACTCATAAGCTAATAAACTACCTACAGAAGTAAAAAAAAAAAATATCCAGCCATAAATCTTTGCTTCCTTATTTTTAATTGTAAAACTCTATTACTGTCACTCAAAGGGTTAATGATTCTCTTGGCTGGAGGACAATTCATTCTGGGGCTAAACGCAATGACAAATAACCATTATTCTTTCCAACTGCACTGATAATCGGGACAGCTTAAACATTTTCGCCAGTATAAGTGAAACCATTAATCCTCTTGGATTTCACGATAAGCGGTGACTGCGGAATAATGACTGTGTCATTGCAGGCAAGAAAAAATGTTAACAATTAAAACAAGTTAGCCATTATCTTACAGAGTACTGAATCGCTTTCACATTTCATTAGCAATATTGTAAGTGATATGTACCTTATTAAAAAGCTCTTATTATCCAAGAAACCTAATTAGTCAAAATCTCTCAGTCGCTGGTTTAATTTTCTAATAATATAAATGCTGTGTTGGGTAATGCACTGTAAGGAAAAGTTGGCTGTTTGTCCAAAAAAAAGTTCCAACAAGAAATTCAAAAATCTTATTTAAGATGAGAGGTATAGCAAAAGGAAATACAGTTTTCTTACTCGGTATCAGGTGAATTAGGGTTTTGTGAAATCTACTGCCTGGGCATATAAGAAAAATAATTTTCTCCCCTCAATGTTTAAGCAAATTGCTTGTTGCTATATTGAGTGTGAGGTCCGAGAAAAAAGCAGAGGAACTTTTCCTCAAGCTGCAAGAGGCATTTTCATTCTCCTCACACTCAACCCTGAAGCTTCCTATAAATGAAGCTGATGAACTAACACCTGAGACACAGCTACACCTGGAAACACATGAGAAAGAAGCCTCTGCATTTCTTGAAGGCAGTGTCAGAGATCACACCTTCAAATCCTCCAGGCTTTAGCCTCTAAGCCCCTAAAAAAAGACCAAAAGTAATACTATCATTGCTCTGGCTGCTTTTTAAAAAACAGATGGCGGCTACTAAAAATACCTCTTGTTGTTTTCCCAGCCCATTGTTTTTTTTTTTCCTGGTCAGCAAAGCGAGACTTGGGAGAGAGGGAGGGAGAGATGTGTTCGAGCCCGAGAGCTCCCACGGACAGAGCAGCTCCTGGAGCATCCCTGGGAGCGCCCGGCTGCACGGCTCCATCCCTGCTCCCTGCTCCCAGATCTGGGAAATGTCAGACTGTAACCCGCACAAAGGAGTTGCAAACCAAAGGTCCTCTCTCGAAAAAGTGACCATAAGAAGCTGACGAAGACAGAATAATTTTTTTATGCCAAATAAAGCACGTTTTGGATTGACCGAAACACTCACAAAATCGCACTCAATTAGGCAGATGCTTTCAGTCTAAAGTTGAATTATTGCCTTTTTTTATCTATATAAAGGAGCCCTGAAAATTACAGAAAGTATTTCATTTCAGATCATAAAATTCAAACAGTACTTTATATTAAAAAAAAATTATTTTTGTAATGAATGTAACTTTTATTTTATGAGGGAAAGCTAAAGATGTTTTGACAGAGTGACCTAATTGCTGCCTTCCTCCCCTTCTTCTCCTTGCCTCTGCTCTCCTGCATATAAACCTTTCATTTGCACAGAAAACTAAAAAAAACCCAATTATCCAGAATGTAAATCTTGCACTATTTAATACTCCATCCACAAACAGATACTTAGGTAACCCTCTCAGCCTTTCTTTTATTTTGCTTTTAAATGCTCTACCTGCTCCCAAATTTAATTAGAGAGGCTGGACAATGCTGTTTGCCATGTTCTCACTGTACAACAGCACCATATTTTCAGTTTTGAATTTGCAAACTATCATCTCAAATTCTGATGCCCCGTAATTTAAATACTTTGCTCCTTTCCATTAGAGCTTCCCAAACTCCCTTAGAGTTGCAGCTGCAATTGAACTGTAAAATTAAGGTTTGGTTTCCAGTGAGCAAATGTTTGGACATGGGATTCTGGCTCATATTTAGCAATTAAGAATGTGCATTTGAGCTGACAAGATAATGTGACTTCCGTATCTCTCACAGCAGGAGTTTTGATCCCATGTTAGTGTTTAACATATGGGTTTTTTATACATCACATTAATGTGACTGTAACGTGGAGTCAAAACACATTTCCAAACAGCGCACCTTTCTTTCAGAAGGTTTTTCTAAAACAACAACAAAAACAATAGTTTTCATATTATAATAAAAGCCTAAAGTGGGAGAGGAGTAAAATGGTTATTTTCATTTGCCACTCCATGGAAAATCCTGGCCTTACAGCAAATACTTTAACTAAACCTTATCAATCACACTTTTAGTGAAAAATCAATTCTCCTCATGAGAAAAAAGAAGTCTACGAGCAAACTCTACATGATGTCTCTCACTCTCTTCCCCTAATACACTAAAGGTGCTCAAACACCACAGAGAAGAGGACACAATCAAAAACCATACAACACTTTCCAGAGGAAGCCAGTTGCAAAAATATTGACAATTATCAACATTTTTTTCCTTAGTCTATTGCTTTTGATTTTATACCAATCTGTTTAATTTTATAAAATGTTCTTGTCCTTTAACTACCAACTATACTAGGGTGAGAGCTAAGGCTGTTTTTTATGCAGGTATTGGCTCAGTGTGTGCTCACCAAAGCCACAACATGAGGAACTATGTATACTGTCAGCTACTAAATAATATTTACAGCATCAACTTGGGTCACTAGCAGATATTTCAAAGTGAAAAAATGGCAGCTGAACTCCTTTCCCCTAAAATTTCCCACAGTTTTTAAATTTGGGAATAATTATACTAATTTGTGAATAATAATTATAACTGCTTTTCCTTGGTTTTCTTGCTGTTTTTACCACTATTGTTATTTCTCTGATAAGGCCAGACCTGTCAAATCTTAGGTGACAATTACGGAGAGGACTTGTATCTGCTTTCATTCAGCTAAGATGATATTAGTGTTTTCCTGAGATAAACACAAAATTAAACAATAACATGTAACTGGCATAGAGTCTCTTAGCATCCCTAAAAAGTACTTAGATAAAAACATAAATGCAGTGGGAAAGCACTTGAATTAATGAACTAATATTCACAAGGAACGAGGCATCAAGACTCTAACCTGCAGTGCATGGCTGCAAATGTGTATTTCCATCTTCAACCCTTGTTGAAGTTGTTCCCTATGCCACAGGAAAGATTCTGGGTTTATTTTCCCCTAAACCTGAAGCTTATTAAATTCAATTTAGTCTGGCCTTTCCTAGCCGCTGGGAGAGGATGATATATTTTTTCTCTTCAGGCAGGACTGCGATTAAACACAACCAGGGATTCATGCAAAACCATTCAAGACTAAGGCAAGTGCTTCAGGGGGACAGGAAAAAAAAAAAAATTAACTAAAGCTGTTTCTACAGTAAATTGTCAAGTGATGCGTTGCTTCAGGATGGGTCAAATCAGCTGAAAGTCAGATCCTGGCTTTGCCAATGAGTCACAACTTTATCAGGTCCTGCCTCTGGTTATTACTGCCAATGTGACCGGCTTGTAAGGAAGGAAATGCTAGTGCAGAGCTCGGCCTGTCGTGTTCTATATCATCTCCGGGCCTCAGCCTGTGTCTGCAGGTGTTTCTCTGGATTGAATCTCCCTGGGGAATCTTCGGCTTCACAGCAAAAGCCGGCTGAAGTGAAAGTGATTTGATTTGGATCCTATTACAGGCACTTTACCTCTTCTATTTCCGTGATAATAGCAGATTGGAGTCGATTATTGTACCAGGAGGGAAGTTAATGTGTTGTCGAGAAACACTGGTAAAAGTGGCACAGGAAAAGGCACATAAATAAAAGTTTAGAGTGAAGCAAAAATCTGGGAGGCAAACATGCATAAGTCTTTCTCAGCTCCTACCAGTCTCTGAATGGCCCTGGATCCTTTGCTGTCTTTATTCCGATTTTTATAAATGAGGGATTTCTTCTTGCTTTAATTTTGTCACTCCTCCACATCTTCAGGGCAGGAGTTTTCCTCCCCCCACCCCAGCCCTTGTCAGGAAACTCAGCCACCCAGAGTTGCTGCAAGGACTGAGTTTGCACTGATTATCTTGCTTTGTATTCCCTGGAGTCTAAAAGTTTGCCAGCCTCAACTAATGCACCTCAGAGAATCACAGAAGCAGGAATGAAACCCTAGCTGGGTTTGAAAGAGGCACTTTATGTCCGTTCACAAAAGAAAAGAAAAACATTGAAAAATTTCCAAGAACTCCTGCTAGGTGACAAAGTAGCATTTGTAAGATGCCCTTCAGTGCTCCTTCAACTTCAATACTGAAACCTTTGTGTTCTCTGTGGTGCAGCTTCAGATGGAAGTGATACCGGGTTAGAAAAACATGCTACATCAAACAAGACGTGGCTAATAAGATGGAACAATCAGGTTTTGCTCTGATTTCAAATGTTCACTGAAAAAAATTTCGTGTAGCTCACCCATAATGCTTGATCATATTTTAAGTGGCAAGCTGAAAAAAAAAAAATCGTCATTGAAATTGTGACTTTCAGCCAAAGACTTTTCCAAGCCAGAGACATAAATAAAGCATTACTGAGACATAACTACTGTTCAACACAATAAAACAGGCACACAGCAGCACAGCCTGAATGGGCTGAGATTTGGGAAGCAGGGCGTGGGAAGGGGATCTGGCCAATTTGGGGAACATGCCAGTACAAAAATCCTTATGCACAGAAGTTCCACACAAGCCCTGTCATCTTCTCTTCACCCTTTTTACAACAATTAAATAGTCAGCTCTTTTACTTCTCTCATTTCCATCTCCATCTTTTTTCTCTACCTCTCAAATTAATGATAAATGTCCTAAAACTACTTCTTTCTTTACATACCTCTGCTGCTGCTTCAAAAAACTAGCATTTTCCATCTCGAGTGTAGTCTTATATCAGAACAAAATTCTGGTCAACAAGTAAAAAAATAAATAAATACCCCCATCAATTTTCTTAAAAACTGTTTTTTTAAACTCTTGTTTGGTTTCATTATATTTTTAAACTTTATTTCTTTTAGGGCACTATTTTCACATGACTGAGCCACACACAGCATTGAATTTGATTCAGCAGACAGTTGCTAGGGCATGGCTGAGTGGATCAATCAAAAGAGCACAATTTGATTACAGGGTGGGATGGTCTAGAGATATGTTGGCAGCCCTGCTTGCACTGCTTCAGGGTCCTGACATTTCATCCTCCTCCTGCTTTAAAATATCCAGAAAACTGATGGCTTCTGTATTTTTGAATATCTTCACCTGTGGGAGGGAAGAACAGTCCCCAGGCACACCACTCACGTCTGAAATTTGGCACATTTATTCATACCTATGCAAAGCAAACACCAGGGGAACAGAATGCCCTGCCAATCCCAACTGGAACATCCACATCCACCTTTACCCACAAATGCCAAGCCAGAGGAGAGCAGGAGTCAGTGCCTGAATTGTTGAAAGAATGTTCCCTTAAATGTCTCAGGCAGAAAAGGGGGTGAAGTCTTTTTGAGGCCAAGGCAGAAAGAGCAGGGCTATAATCTCACAGAATCTACAGACTTCATGGCATCAGGTGCATTTACAGGAAGAAAATGGGACATGCACATCCTCTCCTGCCCCCCTCATAATACAATAGGCATAAAATTGCTTGTACACTGCCTGCACAACAAACTCCCAGATCCCTGCTCTTCTCCATTACCACTAAACTGTGAAATGACACGTGTCATTCCAGTAAAAAATGAAAGCTATTAAATTTTCATGGATGTTTAATTTCCAAATGCTGAATTATTTTTGTATGGAGAAGCCCAAAAATGTAGATAAAATCTCAATTCCTCTTATAATCATCACATGGGATTTTTTTTCTTTCTAAACATAAAAAAAAACTGAGGAAATTTTAGACTGAAATAAAATTAATTTTGACATCCAAGCACCCCACCTACACAATCAATCCAGCAAAGCACAGACCTACTGGCAAAATGTTTTGGCATTGCCAGGTCTGCATGTTGTGCAGAAAAATGCGTCAGCTTCAGGGTATTGCTCAACTGCTCACTGTGTGTCAGACCAAAACTGAATCACTAAAAACTTCTTCACTGGCCTGCTGGGGCTTTGCAATGTTCTGGGTCTCCACTTTTTCCTCACCTACCTTTTTTTTTTTTTTAATTCCTTGTCTTATCTCTTAACATTTTTTTCAGGCATTTAAAGACCACTTTTTCCCCCAAGTGCCCTCCATGGGGAACACGTTCCCCTTTTCTCTTCCTTCCTCCTCTCCCTCTCACATTCATTACCATCTATTAGCAGCATTAAAAGGGTACCTGTTTACTATGTATAAACTAATCTGCTCCTCTAAGGATCCACATCTCTGTGTCTGATTTATTATAGCAAGTGGAAACTCTTTTTTGGAAGGTGTAGACAGAAGTTATAAAGTCATTCCCATTCTATGGAGAGGCCCAAACTGTGACTAGGAGAAATATAAAAGCAAAGTCTATGTCTGCACAGAAGACATTCTGACTGTGATGACTTTGTTGCCTCACTCTTATCTTGTCTGTGGGTCTGAGCTTCTCCCATTGTAGAGAGACAGACAGACAGAGGACTGACAGACCAACAAAGCCAATACCCACAGTGGACCAATAAAGTCAGTGCAGACACACTGCTTTCAAGGGCTAGGATAGAGAATACACCTATATTAAAGCTAGGTCTGCCATTAAATATATATATAATGGGCATCCAAGCAGTGAGTCACACAAAGACTGCGCAGCAGTGCCCTCAACCAGAGCCTTGGCTGAAACCTCCTTAAGGTTAAACCATCTCTTCACGGCTATCATGAAGCCACTCTCTTCTCTCCTGCTCCCTATTCCAAGCATCCCTATGCCCTCCCTATCCCAAGAGAAACCCGATGTAAAATTTTTGTATCCACCATGATATCGCCCAAACAATACTTATTTCAAGTAGAATAAAAGGTTGTGAAAGTTATTTACAATTCCTAATACTTTGTACCGAAATTCTACCAAACTGCCAACAATTGGTCTTCAGTGGGAGGAAGGCAGAGCAGGATTTCTTCAATAAATCTCAAAAAAAAAAAAAAAATCTACAACCTATATGAGGATTATTTTTTAAAATCAACGTTAATAAGAATAACATGTAGAATTTACAAAGAGAGCCTAGAGGTCCTATAACAGCATGGCAGGAAAAAATCTAAAGAGAAGATTTTATTATAAGGTTACTAATGAAGAGTGTCTTTAATAGTGAATAAATTTGTCTGTGACACAGAATCTTAAACAGAAAAAAAAAACCAAAAAACAACAAACCAGAAGGACTATACTATCTTTTTACAATCCTTCTCTAGAAAATGGAATTTTTCTTTTCCCATTTATCTCCTGGGCTAAACAATCGCCTTAAGCATATATGTGAGCTTGGAGGGTTGTTTTAGCTTCCTCAAGGATAGTGCAAGAAATAATAGGAATGAAATCAGTCCCTATGCACAATACAGCACATTTGAAGTGGAGCAGCCTCTGTGCATCACAGGAATGCTCCAGTTTTGATGCATTACCGACTGCCCTCCGTATCCAAACAAAGCTTTGCATCTGACTAGTTGTTACAGGCAAATGATTTACATAATTACTTTGGATTTTTCCCCTCAAAAACACACAACATATGAATCATTGTACTCTGTCTTAAAGTCATTATTAGCCAATTAGAACTCCAGGATTTGCATAATCACTCTTCAGTTATTTCTTGGTAATCATAATGTGATGCATGATTACCAAAGTCAGATCAGCAATTGTAGAGTGGGTTATCAACTTAGAATTATTGAGGGGCTTTTTAGCAATAAAAGAACTACCTCAGCTGCTCAATTTCCTTTGAAACTAGCATGACAAAATCAAAAATAAAAAGAGCAAAGTATGAGTAAAGTAAGGCCCCTAGAGTGATGAAACAAAAAAAAAAAAAGTAGTTTTAATATTTATCCACTCATGAGAGCGAAGTATTGGTTTTCTGGATTTCAGGTCCAATACCAACCCAAGCATAAAACTACTGGGCATTATACCCATAAGTCTTACAAATTTGTCTGGATAATAATACAGAAAATAGAAGAAAATGTGCAAATTTGAGAAATAATAAAATTTGGATGCATTCTGCATCATGTGCCTATACAAACCCCAGCCCTTGTTCAGAGCATAGCAAAAGCAACCATGACCATGGAGAAGGAAGGGCTGCATCACGACTCCTGTGTCTGCTGGGTGACAACAGAGGGGAGCAGGGTCAGCACGAGTTTTATCTGCAGACAAACTCTCTGAGCAGGGCCTTTTCCTCAGGATATCTCCTTGTGGGATATCTCCCAGATAAACTCAGGCCAGTTTGGAGCAGAGAACCACCCGTGTGGATGATGAATCGTGTGCCTCAGTAACAGCCTGAGTCAAGTGTGGGTGGCAAGGGAAGGTGGCAAGGTAATGAATCTGCTCCAGGGTGGAGGGGGTTAAGTGCCTTGCCAGAAGACAAGTTAATGATGTACCACAGCATGCAATGAAGATTGATTGGGAATGGTGTAAATGGGCACTGGGCAAGGACAAAGAGGCTCCATTTGGGAACAGGGCAGGATGGCAGGGAAGAGACAGATTACAGCTGAAGGTGGCTGGTGGGTTGAGTTGAAAGAATAGTCTCAAAAACCACAGGGAGAGACCCTTTGGGGGAGAGGATTTCACTCATGTCCCCTGCTGTGAAGCAAACACTGACAGACTGGTCCTGACAGGTGTCTGCTGATAACATTTGTGGTACCCACGGCCACCGGACTGACAGGACTGAGCAGGGGTAACTAAACAGGATTTTTCACCTCCTTCTTCGAGATCTTCCCCATGTTTTGAGGTAGCATCCGTATTATTTTGTATTAAAAATGCAATTTAAATCTAGAAGAATCTGCAATATGCAAGAATTTAACCACAAGGGAGAATAGGGAAGTACAAAAATGGAATTATATGGGAGTACTTCCTCTAGCCTTGCAGCAAACGTAGAACATTAACACTTCAGAAAAGAGGAACACAGTGACCACAATGAAGTTCCAAACAATATCCATCAGAGGGAAAAGCTGTACAATGAAGGTAAGTAGAGGTCACAAAAATAAGTTCAACAGGTAAGAGACAAAAAGACGTAAGAAACTCTGTCATTATAGTCTAGCCTGCGTGGAAGAGTTTTACAGATTATAAATTAACAATCTCAAAATATGATTAATGCCAGCTAGCAATGCACAGTACTGTTATACCCATGACAAACAAAAGAGCCAAATAAATACCCAAGACTCCTATTCCAAAATATCAAAAAGAATGATTTTCATCTAATAACTAGACAACTAAGACCAAAAGTTGTGTGCAGTGGAAAGAAATTCTCTGGCCTGGATACTATACAGACATACAGAACAGACAACTCTAATCTCTAGTCTTGTTAGCTTCATCTATTAAGTAAGCCTGGAGTACAATAGAGCTACAACTTGCCTCAATGAATCTCATTACAGTGCTCATTTGCTGTAATGGAAAGGGCTCTTACTCACAATAACTCACAGTGGCTCACTTTAACCCACCCCACCTTTCTGTATCCCTCCTTCTTCCCTTCCAAGGAATCCAAAATA
>VYZP01022105.1:62777-85053 GCA_013400635.1 Hypocryptadius cinnamomeus
GTGGTAGCATTTGTCTTTCCAAATCACTGTTCATGTGTGATGGAACCCTCCTTTCCTGGGGATGGCTGAACACCTGCTTGCCCATGGGAAGTGGGGAATGAATTCCTTATTTTGCTTTCTCTGCATGTGCACCTTTTGCTTTTCCCATTAAATTGTGTATATCTCAACCCAACCCAATGAAATTTCTCCCTCTTACCTTTCTAATTCTCTGCCTCATCCCACAGAGGGGAAGTCAGCAAGTGGCTCTGTGGGGCTGAGCAGCTGACTGAGGTTAAACCATGGAATCACAACATAGGTAGGCTTCTTTCCCAACACTGCCTGCATGGGAATATTCACGTCACGGCTGGGAATTCCAAACATCAGCAGGGCTTCGGCACAGGAATGAGGCAAGGACCCCACCAATATGAAGCAAACCCTTGTGGTGTGGTTAGAGGATGTTGGATTCTTCTAACACAGCATTCAACGTGGTGGACAAGTTGGTGAATTCTTTCAAAATCATATGTAAAAAGCCTCCTGTTGCCCTGTGACCTGAGCTAGCTGGTGTGCCCCACACTGCACTGCAGGGCAGGGGAGGTGATGGCTGGCTGAGCAGGGTACCTGAACCAGCACTTCTAAGTGCCGTGATGATGGTACTTTCCAGTCAAAACATTTTCAGTTGAAATATTTCTCTGTTAAAACATGCTGACTTTTGCAGTCTCTCCCCCAACAAAAATTAACAACCAAAAAACCCCACCCAACAAGCGTCTGAGGAACAGAGAGACACAAAAATTAATTTAGTCACAAATCCAATTTTCCATTCAAATCTCACTTTTGACTGTTCCAAATTAGACTTTATATCTGCCTCAGCACAGGACAGGTTTTTTTCTAGGTTCACATTTCCTCTACCAAGCACACCTGGTCCCTTCCCAAACTGCATTATCCCTTCCCACCTCTAATATTCATAGGAACACTTGGGTACATTTTATAAGTGAACCACAGGTCTGCACTATGTCCTTTCACCCCTGAACGCATCTAATTTTACACTAGGAAAAAAATAATATGTTGTTCTCTTATTTTAAAAACATTTCAACTGTACTAAAAGTGCATTAATTCAGTTTTCTCAGTTCAAACCATTCCAGTAGCAAATGCAGCCTGTATAGAGTGCTCTGCTGCATGTCCCCTATTAGCTAATTCTCTCACATCAAGCTCATTTAAATCTATTTGTCCCAGACCACCCTCTTTAAAGAGAGGAAGGAGGAGAATGGGATCTCTTGCTACTGAGGCTCCCATCCTATTTATGACTGAGTGTTTAAGGATGCTTTACAAAACTTTCTCAGTCTCCCCTTGTAATTCAAATCAATTGCAGCCATAAAACAAAAATTCTGGAATTTATATACCCCCCACCCTGGAAAAAAAATAAAAGGTTTAATTTGATAATTGAAGAAATAAAGGGTTCTTTTCAAACCTGACATTAAAAATCTCTAATAAAAATGGGGAAAATGAAGGTCTAGGATGACAGTCTTTATCAAAGTGTATATAGAGACATTATATGTTCCAGTAATTGTTTAGGCCGGTGAATTAATGAATCCCTGGCTGTAAGTCTCCATTTGAAATTATTTCAGTGGTGTCTGCTGCTCTGCTGCTTTGGAAAAGCCTGTTGTCTGAAGCTCTGGAGAAGGGCCTTGAACCCTGCCATTCAATCCCTTTCAGCCCATCAGCTGAGTCTAATTGCCAGAAAGCACACGAGACCCCTAAGCCTGATTGTTCCCCGACCTCCTTTGAGGTTCTGAGGCATGAAAAGCAAAAGGGAAAAAAAAGCTCTCTTTTGATCTTCTGTTTCTTTCTCTCTTTCTCTCTCTCTCTCTTTTTTTTTTCCTGCCTACTCCTACTCTAAGAATGACACATTTCTTTATATGGCTTCTCCTTCTTATAAAGACAATAATTAATAAGGCCTTTATAAAATGAGGCTTGAATTGGTGTCACCTTCAAGGGTGGTCCAGGGCTCTGAAGTGAAACCCCCGGTGGGCTTAGGCATTGCATGGCCTTTGCACAGGTCAGGTTTAAATACCCTGACCTCAATTTTCACTCTCCTCCACTAATGAGCCGATTCACACATGGATACAAAATTATACGAGGGAAAAGACAAAAGGAGCAAGGTGTAGTTGACACCACATTGGCCAAATTTTATTATCATCTTTGTGCCTATGACATCACAGCTGTGGACATTGTCAAAGTGCTGAAACCGCTTGCTTTCTCCCCCCCACCCCACTTTTTTTTGTTCCCTGCCTGCAGCTTTATATAATTACTTTCACAAACTCACACTCTCTCCCTATTATTTGCTCAGATGTCACGAAGCTGTGACGTTAGTTGGGACTGGGGACCCGTCTGGGTTCTTGTGTGGTTACACATGCAGAACTGGGTTGCTTTTCTTGAGGTTCTGCTTCACTGCCTCACTGTCAATTGTGAGGATAAAGCGGCATTATGTGTAGCTATTCTATTTCACAGGCTTATCAATCTGACACCAAAAGTTTAAAAAAAAAAAAAAATCATCACACCAGGGATGTTACGTGTCCATTAAAGGAAAATTGTTGATGGTTGACATTGAATGAGTTGTCAAAGACAGCGAGACACCCATTGCATAAGTTTCTCTATTAATGCAAAGCGTTTAACAAGTTTATTAGAGAAGAAGCTAAAAGGGGGGGAAAATGATGCTATGACAGCCACACCCGTGGGTTGTAAACCTGTCAAATCCCGTCAGGGGAGCAAGGTCAGTGTTTGGATTGAAGACAGAATCAGCAGGAGGCACTCTTCCTCTGAGTCAGTGGATCCCACACCAGGCGCTTCCATAGCGGTATATAGGACAGTGCCTCAGGGCTAATTCACAAGCTAATGTTTCTGCCTGACACAGCCACAACATGCTGTTGATAAGCTAAGAAACAAGTACTAAGTATTTCTAGGAATTAAAAAAAAAAAAATCCCATGCCGCTTTTTGTTGCCATAGGAAAGCTGACTAATATTTAATCACGCAATTAATTTCCGCCATCCTTAATCTCTAACATGGTTTCGAATGGTTGTTGTTTTCTCCACTTCTTGTCCCGAGATGATGTGCAGGGTTGTGGTTAAACACTAGCAGAGCTCCTAAGAGGTGGGCTGGATTGATCCCTGTGCCTTAATCTCGCTTTTCGGGGATGGTGTAAGGATGATGAATAAATATATGCAATGATGCAACATGCTAAAAAGTCATTGCGCTAAAATAAAAGTATGCTACCACCTTTGGGACAATTTTGGAGGTCTCACCTCCCAGGCAAAGCTCAAAATGAATTAACACTACTCTCGTTAAGAATAAATTAGACTTGAAAAACATTTGTTCGTTAAACTCCATAATACAACTGTACGGTTAATAATCCTGTCATGCTTCTGCAAAATACGGACAACTCTGGGCTGCTAAACAACAGGTATTTAATATTTAACAAGGTACAACAAGTCTCCACAAGCAAGGAATTACTAAAAAAGGCATGTCATTAATTGCCATTATTTTGTCATGCAGGGCATTTCTTGCAAGGAAAAAGAATTGGCAGAATTTTTTCTTCCCTTTCTTTAAAAAAAAAAAAAATTGAAATCTCCATCACCCCTTTGCCTTTTAGTTCTGACAGATTAGTTTTGCAAACATAATGTTGAAATGTCCTAGCAGATGCACGTCAAGCATGTACACATACATATTCCAAAAGACAAGCACTTCAAAATATAAAACATCCAATACATTACGCCTAAAATTTAGAGAAAAAAGAATTAGCCTGAAGTATTAAATTAACTCTGAATACCTCAGGAAAAAAAAAAATTAAAACCACAGAAATTAATATATTAACATGTATTTCCTGCCCGTGTAGGTGATATCTGAGTGCTGGTGGCAAAGGAGAAGATAACATGCAAGCATCTAATTTTAAAAAATATATAATCTCAGCAGTGGCATATAAAGACATTTTCAGTTCAGCAGGATATGGCAAATTTATAGATTTGGTGCTTCTTTTCCTCTTCCAACCACGTATATTAAGGACATTTGCTGGCAGACACTTCTCGAACCGCATTGGGACTGCCAATGAACAACCAAAATGAGCTAATAACTCTCTTTGGGCACATGCTGATGGAAGAAAGAAAGCTGGAATAACCTGATTTGGCCTCACCAACCGTTTTTTGTATGACAGCTAATCAAGCCCATAAATATAGAATGGATTAATTATCATCTCAATTTTTTTTTATCACTATTTAACGTCCAAAGTGTTAGTGTGTTTATGAATATCTTCTAGGGAATTAAAATCACATCTTTGACATACACATTTCTCTTAAAATGAGATAAAAAATATTATGAGGTTAATTTTTCTTAAATACAAGCAAAGTATTAAAAAATTATACACTTATAACAGATGGGACCAGAAATTCTATAAGACTGATCTTTATTAAATATCTCTGTGTAAAGGCACATTGAATGAGGCAAAATTTTAACTGCTGAGGATTTATCCTTCTAATTCATAAATGCAATATATTATGTTAGGATGAGACCATAATACAACCTGTTTCCAACTCATTGATGAGGCTGAGGGAATATCAGTTTATTTATCAGACTTTTAGCAGAATCCTGGGGAGCAGTGCTGCAAAGTGCATAACAAGACTAAACTGAAAGGCAAGAAATTAACTGAATCCTTCCAATCCAACAAAGAGGTCTTCATTTCGTCCCAAAAATCAAGAAATACAGAAGTTAAGATTTGTAGGATCATCACAACTCCCCTACCCAGAACAGGTAGAGTTGATTATTCCTCTCTTCTTTCTGCACCATCATTCCAGTTTCTATCTCTTCAGATGTATTAAATTTCTAGGCTATTTCTTGTAATGTACAGGACACCAAAATCAGATCTTACTAAAAAGCATAGGAAATAAATGAAGGACAGTCTGAAAAGTCTGTCTTTAGCTCACTTGATTTGTACTGGGAATAGAATCATTCTGGGAAAGAGTATTTCCTAGCCACAATTACAACCAAATACAGAAAACATAAAATATCATGATCACACTCCATAGAATAAATTATTGTAATATGAAGGCTTTTTCTTTACACTCAAGTGTGTACAGTGATAGGGTGAAATGTACAGATATATCATATTCTAATATGCATGTTAAATGCTTAAAACTGGAAAGGGATAGTCTGAAATGCCTGGTTCCTCAGACTCTTACTATGCTTTAAAGCACTGGCAATCAAATGGGCTTTTTGGTGCACAAAATACTATTGCAATGGTAGTAAAGCTTGTCCATGTAAAAATATAAATATCAACCTAATGAAAAAAGCCTTAGATATATTCAAATATATCATATAGTAGTATTTATCTGAGCATACTTACATAAAAACAAGTTATGATGGGATAATATTCACAAAACTTTCACTAGGTTAACCTTGTAAATGCTGTCCTATCTGAGGATGAAAAGTATTCATAAAAGCGCCAGAATTGATGCTCATTTGAGAGCAACGTTTTATTTTTATAGTACTTCAGTTACTCTTCTTTCCACAAGAAAGAAGGGGGGGAGGGTGAGGAAAATACCTTCTGAGACCACCCACAAGCAGCAGGGTGAAGAGCACATGGGCTTTTCCATGAATTCCCTGTGAAACAGCCAATACCCAACACAGCACAGCCTTTGGGGGAGTCACTGGGACACGAGACTAATGAAGACATCTGCAGGTGTTTCCCTGCAGACAAGGCTCCAGAAGGGATGCCCCCTCACCCAGATTCC
The DNA here is from genome assembly GCA_013400635.1 of Hypocryptadius cinnamomeus. NCBI lineage: Eukaryota > Metazoa > Chordata > Aves > Passeriformes > Zosteropidae > Hypocryptadius > Hypocryptadius cinnamomeus. The sequence continues at coordinate 68,532 of VYZP01022105.1, forward strand.
CTTGGACACCAACATATTCCCATGGGTACCTCAGGAATTCTGTGCTGCTAAAGCAATAAAGTGCTGTCTGTGGAAACGTTTCCCTAAATACAATCCAAACACCACAGTTAAAACCTTCCACAGTATCACTGATTGTAAGAGTTCAAGAGTGCTGGAAATGTTAAATTTCTCATCATTCCACTCAGCTGCTGCATCCCCTTGGTAGCATCACTTTGCTGGAAAAGATTCCCCATCGTGGATGCAACAGCACCATCGGCTTCTGTCTTCACTAGAGATTCCTGAGACCAAGCTGCAGTTTCTCTTTTTGCACCAAGCCTTGGTGAAAATGCCAGGATTTGCTGTAAAATTTTTTCATCTATAGTAAATGTGCTGAATTCAAACCTTATATATTTATATCAAGTTTCAAACCTTATATATTTATATCAAGTTTTTATTTATATATATGTCTCTCAGGACATAGGAATTTCTATGCTGGCTCTAGCAGCACATATAGACCTTGGATCATTGACATTCTGCCCCAATTTAGGTACCAAATTAAAAACTCCATTATTTCCAGTGTCTGTAAGTAATGCTGGCACAGAGCCTTTGGCCAGAGGTTTGTTCTTCCCATTCACCTAAGAGAAGCTGAGTTCTTGGCAACCAGATGCTACGAAAGACTCATTTCTCCCACCACCATATCTAGCATGGACATAGTCCAAAAAAATTCCTACATTTGGTCAAATTCTATACCTATGGGAGAATATTGTGTGAGGCTTCTTTTTCTACTACACTAAATGTGCAGACATTTTTTGTACTAGAAGTTCTCAACTAAGGAAACTTTGCTGAAAGCTGTTATGGATAGAAAAAAAAATCCTTTCTTAATGAATTCAATCAAGGAGGAGCAAATGGAAACACCAAATGGCAAATACTTTTTTTTTCCCCCAAACAATTACAGCATTATTTTATGTGAAATCTGTTCTGTAACAATGAGAGAAAATTAGTGTGTGTTCTATTCAAAAGATACTGCAGGATGGATTAACATTTATGATCCAGAGTTCAGTGACTTGAATGTTTTCATTTTCTTTTTTTTATATTAATTGGATTTTCCAGTGTACACTGAAGTGGTAAAATGCATTTAATCAATATGCTTTGGGACTAAATTAGCAAAGTACTAATTTTGTTGTGCAAGGTTATACTATGTATTGTACATTTTTAATCACAGTATTCTCTGTTTATTCCTCATTTGCCAAGCTTATGATCCCATTGTGTATAATGCAAAAGAACAGAGTCAGAGCAACCCTCAGGAGTTCAAATATATAGAGGAGGAGTGCTTTCCTCCTCTGTAGGGGAGGGTTTTTTAACTTCTCATCCTAACCTGAGCAGTACGACCTGAAATTGTTACGCAGCCACATTGCCTGACAGTAGCAAGAGCTGCAGTCACTCGCCCACCATTGCTTCTTACATTTTATTACACATGTTTAAAAGAGAGATGCCTGCTGGAGGGATGTGGAAGGCAGTTGTTTTAGGGGAGCTGACCCTAAACGCCCCACCAATCCCAGGTGTAACCCACATCCTTCAAGGGTCACGAGGCAGAGGAGCAGGAGACTGGAAGGCAGTCCCGGTGGGCACTACCTGGATAGTCTGGTGCTCACTCAGCTGAGAGAGCAAAAGGACAAAGGATCTGCCTGCACTGCTCCACAAAGGGAGAAAACTTCCATGAAATAGCACAACAGTGAGAAAAATGCCAGAACAGCCACCTAGATGAGATAGAAAATACTCCAGTCACTGAGGAGAGTCAGAAGCTGCCCCATGATCCCTGGAAGCGTCCAAGGGCAGGTTGGATGGGGCTTGGAGCAACCTGGGATAGTGGAAGGTATCCCTGCCCCAATGGTAGAGGCATTGGAACAAGATGATCTTTAAGGCTCCTTCCAATCCAGACCTTTCTATGATTCTGATTTAGCTGGGGGGTTCTTAATGTTTAAGCCCTCAAAATCACTGCACATTCCTGAACAGGATTCTGCATCTGTCAGGGGAAACCAAGGCAGCTGGTGAAGTCTCAAACTGAGCTTACATAAATGGGACAAATTTAGTATCAAAGTGGCATCTTACCTTCCTTTAGAACATCTCACTGCCTCTCTTCTTCCCCTGGAGCATGACATTTGTTCCTTAAGACCACACTTTTCTGTCACCTTCACTCAAAATAAAGGAAGTGACATTTACAGTGCAACACCACTAAAGGAAAGGTGATTCTCAAGATTCATTTTTAATCTGTGTCTTTTCAAAGGGAAGCACAGGTTAAAAATAAAAATAATGAAGAAGAAGGAAAAAAAATGGGTTGCTTTGGCAACTGCCTGGGGCTGGCACTGCAGTCCTGCTCCCATGCACGCTTGGAAGCACAGAGGGACAGCACCTGCAGCACTTCTCAGGGGGTGGCTCTGCTCAGCATCACCCTGTAACCACAGACTGTACCCAAAAGGCACAGGGAGGCCTTAACTTTAATGGGTCAGGATGGAAAGTAATGATTTGCTCAGTAGTGGAGAACCAGTGTTAACTGCCTAAAATGGTGTGAATGGCTCAGATGTGCAAGGGCAGTCTATCAGGCACCAGGCAGTGTTATCAGGATCACCTGTCTGTCAGCTGCATTACCTGCCTTCCCCTGATTCATTTGTTTTAAAGGAGTCACTGGGTTTACTTCAAACAAACCCAGCAACCAAACAAAGCAAAACCAGCTCCCTGCTAAGACCCTAAGAGGAAAGGGGAAGAGTAACACACTTAAACATAAAGTTGAACGGAAAGGTTTAAAATTTGCAACTGATGCTGTGCAGCAAGGAGATAAGAGCCTTCCAGACAAGTTAAAATGCACAGATATGCCAATCAACTCCAGATAGATTCAAGGGGTGGTGAACACAGATTACTCACATTACACCAGGCTATCTCAAGTTACTCAAATGACATAAAGGGATACAATAATCACACACTTGTCTCATTGTGTCAACTTTTTAACAGGGGAAAAGCCATTGTCCACTTCAAGAGGAAACAGCAAAGCAAACCAGATCAGATTATTCTCAAGTGAATTGTCAGGTTGAGGGGGTTTTCTACTTATCTGATACTAGAGCAGACATTGATAGCAAACAGCTCACCTGACTGCACACAAGAACCCATTCTCAAAGGCAAAAAGCAATCTGTCTCAATTATTAAAAAACAAATTAGACAATCAAACTGGAAATTTGGCTTCTTTCTTAAGTGAGCCACCATGCAAGGGGGTGGCTGTGATGTAGCCAGAGCATCTCTGCTGGGGTTCAACTGCCCACAAAAACAGACAGTGGAAAAATATCAGACCAGTGTTGCCTGGGATACAACCCTGGTGCCCTTAGGCAGACAAAATACCCACTTAGAATGGGGTGAACATGGGGAAAAACTATTATGGGGCACCTGGGAAAAGAAATTTTTCTTCTTGCTTACAGCTCTTTTGCATTTATTCCTCACAGCACTCATGGCATGGACCCTGAGACTGGCTGCTAAGTGTAAAGCTATTTGGGGTGGTGAAAACAGCTACATTTGAGGTCATTACTAAAAATGAAAAACTATTAGCTGTAAGTGGGAAAGGGCTTTGCTCTCTCTGAGCCCTCTAAGTTACCAAACACAAAGCCTGCTCAGTTGGGCTTTGCATTTAAGGGGATTGCACTCTAAGACAACTCAATCATTCCTTCCATGTGGGTTTTAGCACAGAATATATGCACAGCCTCAGCACAGGAGTGACGTGAGGCAGTGTCAGCTCATATCAACTGGAAACTTTGAATTAGCTTCAGAGGGCACTCTGTTCCCTCCTGTCTGCAAAAGGCACATGACACTATTTTCTTTAACCAGCTCTCCAAGGATGCTGACACAGTTTAGAGAAGAGCTGACCTTCTAAGCTACTGAGAAGGCCACTGATGAACTAAACCTTTTTTTTCCAAGGTCTCTCCTGGCTTTGTTGCTGTCTGAGCCTTCCTGCCCAGCAGGTCCCTCACTGACCAGCCTGACACAGCAAGGAAACCTTGGGAGGTTTCATACCAGATCCTACGCTGGGCCAGCCTCAGAGTCCCCATGAACTGAAAACAAAGAACCAATTGTTATTTTTGTCAAACAAAAATTCCTTTTGGGGGATTAAAATTGATAAAGCTAAGAGGCTTTTCCTGGTAAGAAATGACAGTCAGCTACAGATGAAAGGACTAGACTCTGTTTTCTCCTGCAGTCTCCACCAACTGCTCCCTTAAAGGATTGCACCTGACCAGATCAAAACATAATTTTTTTAGACAGAGGTACATTACTTTTTCCTTCTGAAAGAGGAATTTTCATCAGGATCCAAGCAAACCCTTGTGACTATGACCACAAATTAACACCGACAGAAAATAAACTTTTCTGATGCTAAAACAAGTTTAACTTAAATACCGAACATTTCATTGCACTTTGGGTTATCTTTCTTCTAAATCTGATGTACTTCTCAAACCTGAAAAAGCTCTTAGAAGTTGTGGAATCCTTCTACTCCAACAGTGAGAGTCAGTGGAGAAGCAGTACTACGTATAAGAAGTGTTAGACTTTATGCCCTGCTGTGTTCAGTTTTCTTCAGTCTTTCTCCATGAGATCTCCACTTCCAGGACTATTCCTTGGTGTAAAAGTGTGGTGGCTTTGTGTGCCCTGTAAGTCCTAAGGCTGGGATGTTCCAAGTCCTGTGGAGGTTGTGCTACAGAGCCTCACTGGACTGTGGGATAAGTGACTTTCCCCCACTGCTACTCCAGCTCCAGGTATTTAAGTGCATATTTCACAGGGAGTCTCAACCACAAGAGCAGCAGGGTGTGTTTGGGTCTTTTTATTTCAAAGCTTGTGGTAATTCACAACCACACATCAGAGAGATCAGAGCAGGGCCCTAAATGTAGAGTCCAGCAATGTGAATATGAAGATAATTAGTAATCGGAACTTTTCCTTTCCCTGAATCCTCATATTCCTGGAAAAAACATTACCACAGCACTAAAGCAGAGGAGATAATAAGGCTTTTTCTTGACACCATCAGACTGCCTACATCCTAGTCTGAACAGCTTTTGCAGTTTTAATATTCTCCCTGCACCCCTATAAAACAGGAAGCATTTTCTGTGGTTTTAGTCCACCCAGTGTACAGTAGTTTTGTGACTCTGCCCCCCAGGCTCCTGTGTGTTATTACTTCAAAGGCACTGATCTCTTTTTAAATGCCCCTTTTGACAACTCAAATCTCTGAACTGGAAGTCAAAATTGGCTAAACTGAGATCTGATAATCGGCAGTTTTACTTCCAGCCGCATCCTGTGCTTGCAGTAATAAAAGCAGTGATTATCTTTGATATGGTTGATGATGTTAGCAGGATAGGAGGCATTCCAGCTGCTTAATTTAATTTCAAATCCCAGTGATAGCATCTAATGGCTGCAGTTTAGCTACTGCTACAGATTTCATTTTGCAGTGACCATTGCTACTGTCAAGGTAGCTTTATGTTCCCACCTGACTGCCGAGTCCCAGCAGAAGATCACTCATCAGGTAACCACTCTGGTTTTGGACAGCACTCTGCATCACTTACATGAAAATCCTGGTACTGATTAAATTAATAGAAAATCTGAGCCACCGAAAAACTTCTTGATCCTACTAATAAATTAAGAACACAGATGGTAAAATTCAAAATACAGAAGGCCAGAATCCTTTGTGAACTGTGAATTACTGAACTTTCATTTTGATGGTAAGACTGCACATAGCCACAAAACTTAAGGTTGTGCTACCCTGTCCTTCTCTCTCTTCATTTGAAACACCCTACAGGTCAGTGTTCTACTTTTGTCAATGGATATTAGGAGAAACACACACAGTCAAGACCACATTCTGCCAATTTTCTCTCTACTATTTTCTTTACATTGGTGGTCTTCATAAAAATTATCTTCATCACTAAAAATGGTTCTGCTTTTTCCTGCCTATACATTGCAAGTTAGTTTAGTCTATCAGAACTATCCTGAAGTCTCCAGTGATGCTAGAATATAACACTGGACAGAGGGAAAATAATTTAAAATAACAGTCAGAAAAACTGCCTGTGTCTCTCAGTGGTGGGAGAATAATGAGGGACAGAACAGAGGGAGGAAATATTTGATCACTTGTTTTTAGGTTCAAAGTCTCTAACTGACACAAACTACAACACTGTGCTATCCAAACTAATTTATCAGCATCTGAACTATCCCAGCCTTCCTTCTGTCAGCTGAAGAGGCAGAGAACTGAAGTGCTGGGCTTTGAAAACAAGACCTTAATTTTTGGGTTTTGCTTTTACTCCATTTACCTGTGCGGGACAGACATAAGCACTCCCTCCTCCCTCTCAATTTCCATATTTATCTTCTGAAACTCATTTCCTATGCCTGGCATTTCTTTACTTTTAAAGAGCTGAAGCAGCCATGAGAAAAGAGGCACTAATTAAGACATCCTGATTTCCAAGACCTTCCCAAAACAAAGCAGGCTTGTTCAGGTTTCTCTGTTTAGGGAGGCCTTGCTCAGCATGACAATGGTCGGGCACATTTCTGAGCCACGCCGGAAAACTGGATTAGAATCAAAGCCCAAGATCCTAAGTTTAAATGATGACAAAAGTATCTGCCTCAGCATTTGTGGACACCTTTGGCACAAAGCAATTCTGTTGCCAGATCAGCACAGGAACTGCTGAGCTTCCCTGGCAGATTAACATGTGTCTCTTCACTACTATTCTCAGTATTCATTATTAGCCTTTAATGTCGAAGGCAAAAAGTGAGCAGACCCTGTAGATGAGAACAAAAAAAACCAAAAATCTTAAATTTTTAAGGGCATCTACTGTTAGAAGAGTCTGAAAAGGGCACATGAACTAAAAAAGCACAGAAATCCCAGGGGTTGGCACATTCATGTCCTGATTTTCGTTGGACTTGCTGCAACAAAGAGACACAGGGTCCTAAAATCTGTGCTTACCCTGAAGTGGGGCATCCAGCCTGTTCCCTGTTTGGTTCAGGACAGCCACCAGAAATGGTGACAACTGGAAACAAGTTGGACTCATGGTACCATCTCCATCCTAGTTTCCAACACAGCCTCTTCCAGAAAGATCAGATTTTATGGGAATTATTCTGTGCTTGTGTGGTAGAAGGTCGGTGTTCCTCTCAATTACCTGGTCAACCACAGCACTGAAGTAGACCCCATTAAAAGGGAAGCAAGAAGAAAACTGGCCAGCTACAAACAACCTGCCAGTCCTGGTTTCATCATTGGGTAGAGTATAATTAAGAGATGAAATGGATGTGTATAATTAAGAGATAAAGAAGATGAAATGTGGTTTTGTGACACTGCTCGGGGCATATTCTCCTTGCACTGCATCCCACAGCACTGGATAGAGCCACCTGAGAATCACAGCTCCTATTAGGCAATGAAGGTAAAGGAAGACATGGACAAAATGGAAGGGAACAGATAAATAGGGGAATCTTGAACTGCAAAAAAAAACAATAGGGCAGCTCAAGACCTCTTTCTCCAGTCCTATGTCAATCTTAAGCAAACTGTGGAAGGCAGCATATTTAATAAGATATGAGGAAAAAGCAGAAGTGAGATTTATATGTCCTTGCAAGCTGTCAATCACACACATGCAAAAAACAAAACAAAAACAAAACAAACAAAAAAATTTTGGGCTTCCCTTCTCTGTAGAGGACTCTGGTTCAGCAGGCACAATTTGGCAAAACCTGCTTCTAGCCCAAAGGGGAAGTAATGGTTGCAGGTCTTCGAAAGACACCAGAGGATGGACTGGGTTAGGCTTTTGAAGCTTTTCTGACAAAGGAAAGGAGGCCACAATATAAAAAAAATACATTATGAAAAAGAATTTTTTTTCCATATCCTTCTACCTTTTAAACATACTTTAATGCTACTTGTTCTATTAACCTCTTCTGAACTGCAGAGTTCTGATTTGTTGAAATAAAAATGCTGCTGTACCCCGCTGCAATTGCAATATATGATAAAAGCCAGCAGTTCTCACAAAAAGCCCTGCTGAAATCATTAGCAGTCTCCCAGAGTAAGGACTGTGTCAGGTAGTGACAAATCCTTTTTAAAAGTGAGCTTGAAATGAAAACAACGATTTTCATTTTTTTTTAAAGTATGTCCATATGTCTGTGCACTAGAAATACAGAAAAATTCTCTGCTGGAAACATTTTTGACTAGACGAGACTGAGGTAGGAAGCAAACAAATAATAAGGAGAAAAGGGGAAAACATTATTTATGGGAAGTTGGTGAGGAAAACCCTGCACTGCTCTCACTCCTGGCCTGAATGTGTGCCCCTTGTGTGTGTCCCCAGCCCCTGGCAGGGTCCCTGTGAGCCCCTGAGCCCCGGCTGGGTGAGGCTGGGGACACACACTGCTGCCACCAGCCCGGCCTGGGAGCTGCTGGCCCGCTGACCTTGGCAGCTGAAGGACCCAGATGCCCAGCTGCAGGAGCAATCTCTGCAGCAGTGTCACGGGGTGTCAGCTCATCCTCCCTGCCCTCCTCCTGACAGACCTGCCTGTGGGGTCTGCTGTGGGGTCAGCTGCTGCTGTGCTGCTGTGTCCTCCTTGAAGTCACTTTCCTTTGATTTCAGAGCATGAGGTGCATTCTCTTGACAAGATGCATCTGCAGTGTCTGATTAGGGTAAAAGAGCCGTGCGTGGGGAATATTCCCTATACTTTTGTATGTAACAGCATGCTGGCTGCCAGTAGCCCAACTGGTCTTCAGTGACAGATGAAACTTGGAGCCTTCTAGGAAGCAGAGAGGCAAAATATTCAAGAATAACTGTACACAGATCTTTATTTTACCGAGGGTAAAATAGCCAGCTTTTCGCATTTCACGATTTAATCTATTTACTAGAAATATTATAATGGGGACATTAAATAAAAACTAAAAGGTTTATAAAAGCCTAGCAGGACAGAGATATGGCTGTTTATTATTAAAAGCACCATTACTAAAAAACAGCTTATTTTTATACTTTTAGTTGAAACAGTAAATTTAAGACTAGAAAAAAAAAATTATACAACTGCTTCATGGAGCTTTCTTTGTATCTGAAGGGTCTATGAATATAAAAGCGTATCAGGGCCAAATCCAGAAGGTCTTACTCAAGCAAAACTGATCTTAGTGGAAATAAAGCCTGATGGACTAAAGGATTTGGTCAGTAATTTATGGGACCCTTATCTCTGATCCACCTTCTAGGAATGCTAGCTTGTGGTACAGAGCAATGTAATATGCTTAAATATCTATGATTAATTCGGGTAATCTGGTTTATAGAGCCCGCTTATGTAAATGAAAAGGATTTACCTTTATGTCTGAGATGAAAAAAATATACATCAGATATAGAGAACCACACATTACAGAAAATGGCCTGGCTGAATTGTATTAATGTCTCAAAAATGTTGAGAAATGCTGTATCTTCTCCTTAAGCCAGTAATCATAGTACCTACAAATTGCATATCTTATCCTACTTTACACATATGCAGAAGTGGGCAGCAGCTGTTTTGAAGGCAGCATATCTCTCATTTGTACTCCTTACAACATGCTTTTCAAAGCCTAACAGAGAACTGTGGCTAAAGACTTTCAAAATGAGGAGAGGGCTGTGAGGGATTAATGCTTTACCTGGGAAATGGAGCGGAAGTCAACTATCAAAGCAAAACAGCAACATTCCCGCGGGCCCGCTCTTAAGGACAGAAGGTTTTCATGTGATGAAGTGGTAATTCAGTTCAAAGTCTCAGGGAGAACTCCCTTTGTGTGTCTGTCCAACAAGAGCTACAAACTTACAGATAAGAAGTAGAGGAGGGACCAGTGTGATCATCCTGACACTCTCCAAAGCACAGCTCTCCCAGCTAGCTCTGGCGTGAGAAGCACGCTGTCTCCTGGTTCAAAATCCCTCTTCTATTTCCACTGGCATCTGGGGATAATTCCCAGTGCTTCAGTGAAACAGCTCTGAAGACACAGATCCTTGATAAATAATTCCCACTGGACTGACAGTTGTCCAAATTCAACAGCAAGGACTTCTCCGAATCGCCCTTTCTTTGATATTTTCAGCACGGGGCACAGCCCCATCTTTGGCAGCAGAGAACCACTAAAGAGCCTTTGAGGCATGTGCAATGTGGAACATCCTTCAGGACAGCCCTCAATTTTCCCTGCATCAGCAGGGAAAGTTTCTTAATGCTGTACTATACAATCAGAAGATGGTTTGGGCTGGAAAGGACCTTAAGAAATCATCCAGTTCCAACCCCCTGTACCATGGACAGGAACACCTTCCACGAGACCATGTTGCTCCAAGCCCCATCCAGCTGGGCCTTGAACACTTTCAAGAATAGGAATTTTCTGTAATTAAAGCCCCTTCCCAGCTCTAGAAGAAAAATCTGGTCATTTGCAATGGCTAATACTGATTTTAACATTATCTAACATCATATAACAATATAAACATATAACAATGCAATATAACAATATAACAATATAACCATATAACAATGCAATCATTTCTCAAAAAGGAAAAAAAAATATAGTTTTGAAGAAAAACTACAGGTTCTGCAGCTTCAGATGAAATCAAGAAAGAGAAATGTGGGGCAGGAGTTCTAGATCCAGCTTGGACAAGATGGAAGCTGATTCTAGCACAAGCTGCACCACAATATTTCTGAGATGAACATGATATGTTTGAATGGAGTTAGACTAAAACAGACTTCAGCAACAGAAGGTTTAAGCTAATATTTTATTCCTCATTACATATCATTATATCTACCACACTGTGCAATGCAACCCCTCATAGCAAAAATCAGCCTAGTAAAATCAAGTTTAGTAAAACAATGTAGATGAGATAAGACATACCAAAAAAATCTCTAATTTCATATTAAAGTGAAATCAACACCCGCAACCAATACCAATGTCCATAAAGAGATAAAACACCTCAAAGCAAAGCATCTGTGTTTGTGCTGCTATTTCATGTCAAGGCAATTACAGTGATGTTATTAGGAAAGATCAGGAAGGGAGCAGTGTTGTCATATAGGGAGAAGAGAAAACAAACCGTTAAGCAATCATGTAGAACATCTCAAAGCTGGTGAGGGAACAAAGCTTAGCACTGTCAGGGTATTGATCTGCTCCAGAAGGTGCAGAGTTCTGCACCACTGTGATTGCCTTCCCTGCTGGGTTTAGAGAGGGCTGAAAGAATACAGTATTGATCTGGCCCAGTTCCTGAGAAGTAACTTAGTGATAAACACTGACTCCAGCCCACGGCTCTGACAGCAAACTGTTGCAAAACAGCACAGCTCTGTTGTGCTCACAGCTCCTGTTATGCAGATAATACCTACATTTTCCACTGCATTTCCAGCAGGAAAGCAGTGCTGTCCAAGAATATAACACCTGAGGACTCAGCTACTGCTGAGGACTCAGCTACTGCTCCCACTCTTTTCACTCAAGTATGGCAAGGTTTCTGATGAATGCAGGGTATTTTATTATTATTCTGCATTAGAAAATACTGAATATATAAGGAGACTTCACCTTAGCTGGAGCCTAGCAGAAAATAAATCCAAAGTTTTGCATTTAACAAAATAGTTTTCCCTCTGTATCTTGCCTTTCACTGTAATGCTGTGGGAAGACAGAAAAACACTCTGCTCATTTATTTTCTTTCCTATCAGTGAAATCCTGTCATTCTGTAACAACTGGGCACTCCAGAGAAAGCATTTCTACTCTTAACAAGGCTGTCCTACAGAGGTAAAACCCATGTCAGTAATTGCAGCCTGGAGAAAAAGACTATCATGCACCTGCATTTCTGAAGTCTTGGGCTGCAGCTGCATCCCCTTTCTGGTGGCATCAATCCTCAGTGGCACTAGAAAGCAGCAGACGCAGACACAGACAGGCAGAGAAGGAAGAGATTTTAAGCCCTGACGAACTGAGACCACAAACTTTAGGCAGTTAAACTACAGACACCATGGGTGGTTCAAGGCAGCTCTAGGAAGTGTTACAAAGCCTAAGTGTTGGGGCAAAAAGAAACCTGTCCCGTGGAGTCCTCAGCAGTTGACTCCTGTCCTCTCTCAGGCCCACCTGGAGAAGTCCATCAGCAGAGATGAACTGAGCCACCTTCTGCGAGATGCTGTTGTCTTGCTCTTACTTAAGGGGTATTTCTGTGTTTGTGCTGAAGGCTTCTGGGAATTCATTGAACTTTTATTGCCTTAAGCCTGACTTTTTTCATGGTCAGTGCTGATCATCAGCTTGACCTGAGGAACAACAGGAGCCTCAGGATCCCCCTGTGTGTGGATGCAGGACCTCGCCCCCGGGAGCCCAGGCTTCCATCTCTGTTTTCATGCACAGCTGAGAACCACAGGCACTGGGTCAAATTTTCACAAATCGGGAAGGCACTGAATTTCCAAAAGGATTGCTGTGGGCTGCACAGGCCCTCTCCCAGAAGGCCCCTGGGAGAGCAAATGCTTGTTTTCTCTCTCTGCTGCACAGGTGCATAACCTCACCTGTGCTCCCCAGCTCTTCACACTGAAAGAATTTCCCCTCCACGCTCTGTCAGGTCTGCTGAAAGATGCTCCATCTTTCTGCTAAGCAGACATAGATCTTTTATCACATCACTTCTGCAAACAGCACACATACATTTTTTATTTTACGGTTCGTTTTTTCTCTTTCTTTTTTTTTTTTTTTTCCCCCCCACAACTCAGCACTGAGAACAAAAGAAAACTGTTTACCAGACACAGGCACCTGGTTTGGGTTTTGTTTTCCTCTGTTACTCTCTGAATTCAACGCTGTTTTTAAATAAAGAGACGCAGAAGAAGCAGGAGACCTCCTGGGTCAGGCGGGTCAGCCTCCTCTATCGAGCAGGATTTTCCCATACACTCTGACCCCCTCAAGGATTTTATCTGGCCTGTTTTTCGAACACCTCTAATGATGGTGACTCAGCTACCTCACTAGGCAGCTTATTCATCTGTCCAGCCTAATTGCTCTTAGCTTCATTTTGTCTTCCTTTGTATGCAACGTGAAATTTTTCTTTTCTTTTGTTATTTTTTTACTATTTCTTTATCAAGGCAGGGAGGGAGGGGAGTTCAACAAAAAATGTTCATCTTCAGAAAAACCCCACAATTTCTTCCAATCTGAAAATACCTGTAAAGGATGGCAACACTATTGTCATGTCTAATTTATTAGCCTATGTGTAAGCTGGAGATGGTTTGTTCAGTGAAAAGGTTAATAACAATAACAGCTGCAGAGGTCCTGGCACCCCTTTTTTATCCTGCAGAAGTAGGGATGGGACCATCAACATAACTTCACCTAGACAGAGGAATGGTGCCAGAAATCCATGTCTTGAAGAACAAGACAGTCAAGCATCATCAGGGCAAGCAGGCACTACTTTGGTAATGGTGGACCAGCTCTTCTGGCCTTCCCCAAGGGGGAAACACTCACTTTCTTTAGTTCTTAAATCTGGGGAGCAGCATCAGCTCAGTACCTGGTAAAATATTTTGGGATACTGGGACAGAATGCAGTGAGAGCAACTGAGTCCCTTGTCCCAGGAGTGGAGATGTCACTCAGAAAGCAACACAACCCAAATGCTATTAAAGGGATAAAAGGGCACAGAAAGAGCTTCTCAGACCAAGAATTGCAAATTGATATCCCCAAATGGTAACGTGGGTTGCAATCAGCTGGGACTCTCAGCAAAAGTCAGTGCTCTGCACAGGGACATAAAGTGGCATCAGCAGAGGCAGCCCTGGCTGGCACCTGCAGCATCTTGAGGGAGTCACTTGTAGCAAATTCTCAGCTCCCCACTGGTTTTGAATTCAGGAAGAGCCAGGTGATGCTGCCTCATACAAGAATGAAACCCACATCCAGTGACCTTCTATCAGAGAGTTTAAACTCTAGCTTGAAATAAAAGTGCAGTTTGGGCCATGATCCTTACAGGAGTTCACATTGCTGGCTTATAATACTGAATAGCATCAATGCAGAAAGCTGCAGAAAATCCAACTAAAGAAAGGCAATGATGAATACTTTCATTTTGTTTGTCATTCTGTTTTTCAGTTAGTTTTGATTTAACCCTAATTTTTATCCAAATGCTTAAAACTAGGCTTGGGCAAGATAATTCCTCCTCATTAAAAAACAAACACAAAACAACCAAAAAACGACAAACAAAACAAAATCGTGGCTTGAAAAACTGAGTTCGTATGTAAATATTACGGGATTCTGTTCCAGACTAGAGGATCCATAAAGGATGAAAAGAAAAAGGAGGAATTGATCAAAAGAGATGGGGGAGAGAAGGAAAAGTGAAAAATGAAGCCAGGTGGCAAAGGAACAACTCAGAGATGGTGGCTATGGACACAGGAAAAGGCTCAGGTGAAGAAACGTGCCCTAGTGCACAGAAGTGGTCAGCACAGCCACTCACACATCACGTGTTTCCTGTCACCCAAACCACCTGAACAACTTATTTCAGCACATGCCTTGTTTGCAGCTCTCAGTCCTGCTGCAGTCAGTCAGACAGGCTCACACATGAACACCTACAGAACCAAAGCTGCAGAGCAGGGCCTTTCCTCCAGTCAAAAGACCATTTTGAAAAGGCCCTTGACCAAAGCATGTGGATAAACTGGTAGGTGCTAGGAGATGTAAGTGCTACTGAAGTGGAAGACTCATGGGGAGAGGCATATTCTGCTATTTCCTATGCTCCCCTACAAAATCAAACTCGGAGAGGTTTGTGAAAGCTGTAGAACAAAGACCAGAAGACCCTTCTGACTTTAATTTATTTCATGTTAAAGAGCTGGCAGATCAAGAGACTGCTTTACATAAATCAAGAGGATGCTCTACTGTCTCTGCCATCTATACAGGAATGTATGTACAAACAATGCTTTATAAAATAAGAGAACATTGACAAGGGGTTGATTATTTTCTCATTAATTTCTTCATAAAATGAAGCTTATTTTCCTAGTCTTGGCATTCAAGGACTGTATTTAAAGCCCCTAAAGGAAAAAGAGGCAAAGGGGAGAACAGGCTTTTCCCTGGCCACTAAATGAGAGAAGGGCAGAGTTGCAGCAGAGTTACTGAAGTGAACAACCTTGATCTGACCAAAAGGAGTCATTTAATTTTAGGTACTCCCCAAAGGTTTTATTCTTCTTGGCTGCCAGGCCAGAAATGTCAGGTGTGTTGAGATGGGGCACCCTGGAAAGTGCTGAGCCTGAAAGGCAGCAAACAGGTTCCGCATGACTGCTGTTAGGTCTGGGAGCCTCCACGGAGAGCTGAACCCTTTGACCAGATAGGTGTGAACCAAAGAGGGGACTGGGTCATTTCTTTTCAAAGTTTTCTTTGCTTTTCAAAGGCTTAAAGAATTTTTTTTATTGGTTTTTAATTCCAAGAAGCTCCAAACCTTCAGTTTCAAAAGAGGAAAATAATAAAAAAAAATTTAAGAAGAAAAAATTGAAGCAGTTTCTTTTCACAAAGAAATGACACAACAGGGAAAGACCCAGCAGGGGAATTAAAGCTCTTTTTCTGACTGATCCAGCAGCATTTTTCTAGGCATTAGCTAGACTTAAAACAATAATGAAGTTTGTCACTACGTATGTCATAGAGCAGATCTCTCTAAACCTCAAGGCTTCTAAACTGTAATATCTGTGGGGAAAGAAATGCCTTCTGCTATGGATATACAAAGCACCAAGTATACAACAAGGTCTAGCTCTTGACAAAGGTCTCCAGCTGATGTTGAAATACAAATAACTAATGGGACAAGATGGAAATTGTGCTCTAATCCTCCCAGTGGCTATTGTGCAATGAAATGAATGGGGACCTTGGGAGAAAACGAACAGAATCATACCCTGTGAACAAACAGCTGCAGATTCAGGGCCTGGGTACTGCCAGTGTAGGTCCAGCCCCACACACATTCAATGAAAATGTACAAAAATGCTTGAACTTTCTTCACTAACTTAAGCAATCCATGAAAATTTCTTTTTGGGTTGCAAATATGCATGAAGGCAGACCTTGTGACCATGTGTGTCCCAGCACAGGACCCCTCAAAATCTGCTGTCCATGATCCTCTGGGCGTTTGTTCACAACCAGTGACTGCCAGGGCCAGGAGTTTCCTAAGGAAGCAAGAATTTTCACTGCTCCCAATCTCAAATAAGTGTATATCACCAAAAGTTAGCCCACTGACAAGGCAAGCTGCTAACAGTAGCAACTGCACAAAATTCAGTAGGAAAGGGAGTTCAATCCAGCCCCTAGAACATAGTTCCATGAAACTGAAAAGTGTTCATTCATAGTCCTAAAAACCTAAAAATAATGCTTACACACTCACTTTTAATTTTAATTTCAGCAAAATCTACATGGTTATCCCAAATACTCATGGAACTTTCATTGTGTGTTTGCTTTGCAAACAACTGCTTTACCTTTACATGTGGCTTGACCTAAAATCTGCCACAAGACATCATTTTCCTGACCTACAGGTTGCAATTTTCACATGACCAAGTGCCACAAGACATATGCCATGACTCCCAGAGGCAGGGCATCTTTGGGAATGCCTGGGGAGGGCACAACAGCAGCTGCCACAGATGCCACCACCCC
>VYZP01022105.1:85109-97783 GCA_013400635.1 Hypocryptadius cinnamomeus
AAGGTGACACTGCCTGGATATTTACAGGCTGAGCCCACCACGTGTACCAAGCAGCATCTGCCCCAGCACAGTTTTGCTACCAAATTCATGAGAACCCAAGTTCTAGAAAAGTATCTGGATTGCTTAAAGATTTCCTTGAACAGTGGTCAGTGTAACATCTTCCATTTCCTTTATGCACATTTGATGGACCAGTTATGCAGAATTTAGTAATGTTTGCCGCACATTTTCAGCACCTTGGCTTATTTCTATTAAAACTGAATTGCCACCACATTTCGGAGTAACTTAATGGAAAAGGAAAAAGCCAGCACAGCAGGCATCTAAAGCAAAGGGTATTGAGATCATCCAAATTCAGTCCTGAATGTGCAGTTAACAAATTCTTTAAAAAAAAAAACAACCTTGCTCAGCCACAAGTACTTGCATGAAACACTCCTGGATTAAAATACTATATTTTCCCCTCTGAACTTTGTTTTTAAATAATTTGATTGTGCAAAACACAGAGTTACAAACTGCCACTGATTTGTATGAAAATTAGAAGTATTCATCCTTCTCTAAGACACCAGGTTTTAGCTGACAGGACAACTTGAGTGTGTCTAGTTAACTTTCAAGAGTTCTTGTTAGTCTCTTCTGATAGAAACACCGTAAAAGTTTGGAAGGGGAACAGCAATTCTTCACAGGACTGAAAGAGCAGCAATCAATGGCTGATTGCCAATTTTGCCACAAAATTTGTATATAACCCTCAACAAGTCATTTAATTTCCCCATAACTTAACTTGCTAATGAGCTATAGATTGTATCTACCTTTTCCCTCTATCCTTTGCTTACAGAGACTGAAAGCATTTTAGGTCAGAGCTGGGACTCTCATGTACCACACCACAATTAGATAAAAACCATAGCTCAGAGAACTTACTGAATGCAGTATTTTGATAGAGCTGTAGGGGATGCCTACAGCTCAGTTCTGAGCACATTTTAATTCCTAGGAAAAATATACACATTAAACAGGAGTGGGAGGAGTGGAAGGAAGAAGATTCCAATTATCAGGTAGTGGGAGCAGAGTCAATCAGGAGGAGCCATTCTCCCTCCCTTCCCCAAAACAATGTAGGTGGTAGTGCATTGAGTCTTCAGATTGCACCACAGGATACAGAGCCACAGTTCAGCTTTCAGTGTTACTAATAAAAGGTTAAGGTTTCAAGCTATTTTTTAATTTAGATCTGTTGTTTGGTAATTGGAATAAACATTCAAATTTGAGCATCAAATTTCTCATTAGTTTCACATCAATACCTGTGCTGAAACTATGGATCAGTGAACTGAGTTTCTCACTGCCCAAGTGAATTCATTAATCATTCCCTCCTAAGATGGGCACATAAGCAGACAGCTGTTCTAAGCAGCTGTCTCCTGATAAAACTCCTAACGTGCATACTGCTGAAAAAAAAAAGAGAACAAACCACACACACACAAAATCTACCTTTTCAACAGTCTGCTGTTCTCTTAACTCAGAGATCTACCTGCATGGACAGGTCTGGCAGAGAAAGGAACTGGATCCCCACTCAACAATGCATTCCAATTTGTAAATGGTCACTTTATGGTTACAGACAGAAAGTTTTAAAACCATTAAGACTTAGTTACCACTTCTTATCTGGGGTATCATGAGGAAGAAGAAATACAAAACCACACACTGATGAATGTATTCAATGGACAGGTATAATCTTAAACCAGACCCAGTTAATTTTTTTTTCTGTCTATAGCCACATAGCTTCATTTCTTCACCCACTATACCCATTATTCTAATAACAGATATTTAGATTTATTTTCATATACCTTGATGGGCTGGGGTGAGATAGGCATTATGGCACACATTAGTCTCCTATTTTCCATTACAGCCAAAACAAGTGCTTAGGTAACTGGAGCTTATCCTATTTAAATATATGCAATCAGGAAATTTGAGATTGCCTTGATGGACCATATAATATTTCCTTTAGAAGCTCCCTGATATGCCATTGTCTACAAGTTCATCCATACAGCAAATGCTCTCACTGGGTAACCTTTCCCCAGTTGCGTCACCCACACCAAAGAAAGATGAGACCACTGAAAAATGTATAAACAAGGACTTTTGAACTGACTTTGTCCAAGAGACAGGAAGAGATTGTATAAACACACCTTTTAATACCCTGAAACATTACAAAATCTTTGGTGCACGTTAAAAAGGATGTTTTACATGTTTGGCATAAGGCAAAGCACAATGAAAAAGTTGGGGCTTTTTTATTTTATAAATCGCCAAAGTTTTACTTGGCAAGATTGTAGATTTGTTGAAAATTGCATTAGCAGACACGTTCAAACATATCTGGAAAGAGAGAATGGGCATTTTTGTTGAAAAATTTGCTTCCTGGCTGTATGCAGGGCCATCAAACAATTCAAAAATGAAGAAGTAAAATGGCACTAAGAGGTCATGTAAGCACCTAAGTCAGTTTTAACTTCAGTAGAAATCTGGACCAAATTTTTATTCAGTTAGTCTTGTTGGAAAACACTGAGTTAGGGAGATTTCACATGCTCTTTTGTGTTTCACTGGAAAGCTGCAGAATGTGGTAACACAAAGGCATCAAACACGCAGATGTGGCACTTGGGGACACAGTTTAGTGGTGAATGTGGCAGTGCTGGACTCAATGATCTCAGAGGCTCTTTTCCAACCTAAGCCTCTATGATTCTATTCTGTGATTCCACAGTGGAGGAGCTGGGCTGACACAATAGCTCAGGGTTGCTCCCAAAACAGTTCGCTATCAAATACTTCTGATTACTTGGAATTTGAGGAGAAAAAAAAAAATAAAAAGGCTAATCTTTAAAAAGGCAGTGTGTGTATAGCGAAAAAAGGAGACATTTCAGTTTCCTCTACTTAAGTCACTATGGCAAAGTTTGTGGGAAGCCACAAAATCTTTGAACCCTCTCCTTGCAAACCCTGCCCTGATCCTATCTTCAGCCAGACACAACCATAATAACTTCACCACTAAGTTACAACGAGCCCAAGTCTGGAGAAGCCATGGCCATCTGTCAGTGAAAAGCAGGAGGGAACTGTTGAGAAATTTGTTTCTGGTTCTAAACTGCGTCAAAAAGACAAGAGAAGGATAACCATTAATTACTTCCTTGGGACAGTTTACCTCAGTAAAATCCACATGTTTCAGACCACTTCTGATGTAAAAAAAATAAAAATAAATAAAATAAAATAAAAAAATAAGCTCTGTTAGTGTCTTGAACTAAAATACTTGTGCTTCACAAGGCTTTCAAAACACTTTGATGAACAGGAATTACTTCATCCACCCCCTTTCCAGGACATCAACATTTTATAGCAATCTAGACTTTTTTCTCTTTGCACATGCACATTGCTAGAATTTCAGTGACCAGAAGATTTCCCATTTCATTATGACCAGGCCAATTCCCAGCTCAGTTGTGAATGAGAGCTTTGCCTGACTGCACACACAAAGAGACTGAAAACAAAATATTATATTTCATATCCCCTGAAATAATCAACCTTCCTCCTCTTACACGTAGAAGAAATTCAGACCTTGTGACATCCCTAACAATATTTTCATCCCCCCAATTCATAAGGGCTATAGAAGGATCAGCATGACTTAAAATACATAAATAAAGGCCTGTTCAGAAATCGGTAATTTTCTTTTTTCTACTTTTGCATTAATGATTTTTTTCAACTCATTGTAGGAAATCTGCATTAGAAAATGAATTCTAAAAGTAAACATTAGCTTGCAAAAGTCCTATTAACAGTGGGGTTTGTGACAGAATGGAAGACCCAGGGGAAATGAAGAAGAATAATGAAGAATTCTGTAGTACCTGTCCTGAACCAAGCAATAGTGTGCTATGCTTGGTATAAAACCTACAAAGCTCAACTGTGGTTTCCAGAAGATGACCAAAGAAGAATTTCTCATCTCCAATGGTGTCAATAGGAAAGCTCCTATCAACTTCAAAAGGCCAAAT
This sequence comes from Hypocryptadius cinnamomeus, assembly GCA_013400635.1. Lineage (NCBI taxonomy): Eukaryota > Metazoa > Chordata > Aves > Passeriformes > Zosteropidae > Hypocryptadius > Hypocryptadius cinnamomeus. The sequence continues at coordinate 89,087 of VYZP01022105.1, forward strand.
TCTGCTGGCTTTACTCACACTGAATCACTCCTTACTTCATGTGTATTCCACTGACACCAGTAGAAGTAGGGATGAAGTAAGAGCTACTGAACCAGAATACAGATAACAGAATTTGACATGAAGCAATTAAGTTGGGATACTTGTATCACTTTCTGACTCAATTCCTAGGTACTACTGGGGGAGATAAAGCTAATTTTTAATTTTTAACACTTTCTGTTACAATATTATCTTAATTTCAGCATTTAACATGTTTCCTTCCTAGAAGGAAATGCAACCTTCCTTAAATGCTGATACTCAGACAATTATCTCTTGACAAATCACCTGGAGATTTACTTTTTTTAAGAAACAATAACTCACTCCTCATCTAATTCCCATTAAAGTAATAATTTGTAAAAATGAAAATTACTTTGATAGCTTGACCAAAGCTTGTACCTATGGTTAAATATGTACAGCAGCTTCCTGAATGAGGTAATTGATCAAAATAGTTTTCAAGGGCTTTGGCTTTAAAGAAAAATGTCAATATCAAAGGATACAGTGAAATCATACACAGCAGTTAAAAATAACTCTGCCTTCTTTTGAGGAGGTCTTGGATTGTTTACCCCTTTGGCTTGGTATCTCTCTAAGCATCAAAGGAAAAGGCACAAGGATGAAGAATAACCTGGCCTGACCTCTTCCTAGCCCCAAAAGCCTACCAATTCTAATAATTTTATATGGTATATGATTTATAAGATTTTATTTGTAAAATTTATATGGTCTTCCAGGTCCCACCTTCCTCCCTTTAATTTCTTCTCATCTCTTGTACAAAATGTGTCACGCTTTGAGGTTATTGTTGTATTAACAAAATTATCAAAAACTCCCCCCAGGGATCTACAGCCAGCGTGTCACGTACAGCACAAGAAGGAAGAACATCCTGTGCAGGAGTTTGCAACCTAAACAGCAAAGACAGACAAGAAGTAACAACAAGCAAGGTTTACTGTCCCATTTTGGAGGTGGGCAGCTAAAGACTGGACACATGGAACTGAGCAAGGACACGGAAAACACCAGCGGCAGCAAAATAAACTAAGCAAAACTTGCCCCAGACAAAGTGCCTTCTATTAAGAATCTGTCTCCTACCAAGACTTTTCATGGGGTCCCAACCAAATTACACTGCTCTAAACTGATTTATTTTTTAAAAAATTTCCTAAAGGTGAGTGTCTTCTTGGGCAAGGTGCAGACAACAAGGAAACAGTGCATATGTGGGCTATCAGACATAAAGGATCCTGGGAATAAGAGAAGTGAAGAGAAGAACAGATTTCATTTTTATTGCTCAAACTAATAGAGTTCACATCTTACAAAATGAAAATAAGCACAGCATATGAACCCATATTTTGAAGAGGATACAAAGTGTATCATAGCGATATACTAATCCTATAATTCCTCAGAGAGGCAAATAACCTTTTCTCTTGATATAGGCATCAGGCATTGATCTGTCACACTGTTTGTTCTAGCAGAGCTCCCAGAGGTGCATTCAGTTTGAAACGTTAAGGCTAGTTCATTAGCTGTCCCTAGCTCGTTTCTCTGAGAGAATCAAGATAATACTGTGGTTAGTTAATGGCTTTCTCTTGTTTCCCCCAGAGCCTGCCTGTCTGAAGCCTGCAGGCCCAAGCAGCTTTCTTTTTTTCCCCCTTCCCTTCACTATTAGTCACAGCTGGTAAGGCTTGCAGGAGCCTGGCTTGTTTGGAAACAGCCGGATGGCACAAATGGTTGAGTCTCTCTTGCAAACAACCACCTTGGCCCCTGCTGCCAGAGAGGAGGGCTCCTGCCTGCCCAGTGCTGGGGAATAAGGGATGGAGGGAAGGGGAACTCCCCACCATCATGCTACAAATATGTCTCCCTCAGAAAAATGCCAAAATTATAAAAATTAAACAGAAAAAGTTATTCCTGTCTCAGGGAGCTGATGAGACCCACTATTTCCTAAATGAAAGTGACTTTCACATGGAACTGATATCTCCAGAATCAGGAAATGTCACTTGCCTTGTTCTTGTGTTCTGTTTACCATCACAGTTTGGAGGCTAGGTAGTCACAGACATGAGTCTCTCCCAGGAGCCATCCCACTAACAGCTCCTAATGGATGTGCAACATTCCCTGTACTTTTGTTTTCTGCTTAACACATTCTGTCCCTCATCATCCTCACGTAGATGCTGAAGCAAGTCACCCACCTGGAGAGGTTCCAGCTCTGCTGCGAGCATAACAAGGCTTAAATGCGACAGCTTAAAATGTGTTTATCTCTCTTGTTTTTAGCTTGCATTTAGGCTTTGTAAAATTAATATCTGATTCCCAGGAAAGCAAGACAATGGCAATGTTGATGAGTGTCAGATATCTGCAGGCAAAGGTTCCCTTTGCAGGGAGTAATTCTATCAATGTGCCTCAGTGCTGATCTGCAGTGTCCCCGCTATTCTGGTGCCTCTCTTTTATCTACACATTCATTGCTGTGTTACCAGACACTGCCAGTCATGAAAAGCTGCATGATGATTTTATCTGCCTCCCAGTATATTACCCATTGGGGAACAAACTTAGACTTGTAAATGTTTTCTCTTACAAGTGCTCTAATCCAGACATTTAGAGCTGCTTTTGCTCACCAAGCAAATAGCACCAAGCTATTTACAGAAATCCTGCTGAAGTTAGCAGTAGGCAGGGTGGGGACTATCAGATAAAACCCAGTCTGAAAGACAACTCTTTGATACTGCCACAGGATTTTTTTGTTTGGAACAGTAAGCACACACCCACCCAACAAAATACAACAAAATACAAAAGCTGCTCTTTGGGATACAGGTTTATGATACTGCTGCATGAGCCTAAGTGTGAACTGCCACCAAAAGAAATGATGCCTCCCCATCATGCCCCTTCTCTGCACAGACAGTGATGACTGTTTCTGCACAGTCTTAAGGATGGAGTCCAGCAGAAAGTTATTTACTCCTTTAGTTGGGAGAAATTTTCACTCATCTAGTGAAAATTAGTTCCCTGAACCAACACTGCAGCACCCAAGAGAAGCAGCAGCTCACTGTCAGACTGACTCAGCCAGTTTTAAACTGATAAAACCATGTCAGTCACACAGGCATCTAACACCTGTCCCCCAAAATGTCATGGAATATGTAGTATAGCCATGAAAACTGACAGACCAAGAGCAACATCTGACCCAATCACAAAATCAAGGCACCTCCATAGGCATTCACCAAAATTTATGTGAAAGCTGAATGCTAACAAGGAGAAAGGAAAGCAAAGGTTTCCTGGACAAATCTTAGCACTTGGTCACAACACAATTAGACAACTAAACTTTGAAATAATGAACATGGAGGATCCTTTTTCCAAATGCTCCAAGTCTTGCCCTTCCACTGGGTCCACAGTATGATGCTGGAATACTTTTGTTATGTCCAGAAATGACAGGGCATAGCAAAGGCACATTAAACAAGATGGGAACTCCTGTGCTCCCCAAAACACAAGCAAAAACAGCAATAAAGTCAAAAAGGCAAGAACAATGGAAAAAGAATGTGTTCTTTCATCTGTGGAGAACATTCAGGTTCTTTAGAAATGCACACCAGAGTGAATTTTCATGAGACTGAAAATCAACCATCACACATGCACAGCAGAAGCTGGTAGGGCAAATATGTAACTGGAATTTGTCCTACATTCTCAATTTCATGATCACCTCAAAAGACAAATGCTATGATTGACATCAGCCCATGACCTCTCAATGAACTTCCCAAGGAAGTATCTCTTCCTTCCACTTCTCACTCCAGAAACCTATTCCCAAAGCCAGCATTTTATCCCCAGTTAAAGCCTCCCAACTGGCCCGCAAAGAAACTACCCAGCCTGCAAGACCTTACAAGAGAGTACTCCCTGGGAATTCAACAGGCCACAGATCTAATTGGAAATACTTGGATCTCTCCAATTCTTGTGTTAACTTCAGCTTCTCTTTCACCATGAGTTCAGTCACTGACTCAACAATGAATTTGGTTGTGTCTGTGTTGATCTTTCCTTCACAGAAAGGACTCTGACTTTCTCTCAAATGTCTATTCGAATCAAGCACTGTTTTTGTCAAAACCTGATTTCCAGAAAGCTGTAGAGAAAGTTTGGTGTAACTAGACTATTATTTTCAAGGTGAGATAAAGTTGGCTTCTATTTATCAGATCTCTATTAAAGGAAGGAGATGTATTAAGGAAATGGATAGGGCTATTTAGTCATCTTTGCTAAGAGCTCCATTTTCTATGGATGAAACATGCTATTTAATGATTAACTATTATTATTTTTATATCCTATTTTATGACACCATATCTTGCTATAAGGCAACTATTTACTACTCTGAGCACTTAGTATAAAGAATTATCATTCTTTGCTGTCTTTTCTTACCAAGGAAGTGAAAGGAAAGAAAGTTACAATATTAAAGAGAATACTTTGAGCAGAAGTGATTTATGACCCCTGTTAGCAATGGTCCTATTCCTATCTTATGAAGACATAGAACACCTATGATACAAAAAAAGGGTAAATAATTATTGTAAAGATTAGCCAAAATAATTGGAAGAGCACTACTTAACAAAATAGCACACAACAGGTCTTCCTACTTCCTTAGATATCTGACTGTTCATTATTCATTTACAACATTTTTGGGGGGTGCAATTTGGTAAATCACATCTGTGAATACTGAAAATGATGCAAATATGAAAGAAAATGCTGTCAGGAAATTTGTGCACCTTTCAGAATAAAACCAGAATATCCTTTTATTTGCTGTAGGGGACATGCTACAACACGGCATTTTTTTCCTGCAGAGTCTGTGATCAAGATGTTTTTCAGAATATCTGAATTTGTGATAAAATTAGGAGAGAAAAAAAGTTCAGAACATTCAAGTCACTCGGCAATTCATTTTCAGATTTGATCTCATTTTGTCTTTTAATGAATGTTGAAATTGGGCACTAGAAAGGACAGAAGCTGATGCTTCCTTGCAAGAAGGCCTTCTAGCAGAATCTGAGCTCATGGCTTCTTTCTGTGAAGTCTTAATTGGTTAGGACAGAGCATTTTTTTTAAAATTTATTTCCCAAAGCAAAACTTGTTTCCCCCAAGTGCTCCAAGAACAGTCACTAAAAAAGAAATTAACATGCAAAACTGTAACATTTCTAACACTCCTACATGACCAAAAGGATGCAATTTTAGAACTGTGATTTGGAACCTACAAACATTTTAAACATTTGTCTTGTGGTTTATTTGTAAACTAATGAGTCTTGATGCTGCTCCCTATGCTCATGCTGCAATCTGTTGTTGGCCTTTTTGCAGCTTTAAGATCTACACTTTGGAGAATCACAGGGAGTGTTGGAAAAATAAGCCAACAGAAGCAGCATGATTAAATTTCACTTTTAACTTCTGAGGAACTAACATTAAGTACCATGTGTTTTTAATGCATGAAAACACCCTCAAAACTGGGGCACTGCAAGTTGGATTAAGATCAGCATTTCCTTTTCCTCAAGACCTTGCTAGATAAAATAGCCTGTGCTTTTTTTTCCTTTCTTTTTCCTAAATGGCAGGTTGCCAGCAGCTAATTTAAACGTAACAATGGAAATAATCATTCTCATAAATTCAAGAATTTGTGTCTCTGTATCTATGGCAAATGTATTTAAGCGTCTTGCTAATTACTTTTACTTACAGAAGGCAAGAACCAACAGGATTCTCATGCACATGTATAAGCTGGCAAGCTTAAAGATGTGCCATAGGATTGAAGCCTGGATGTGCTCATGTATTAAATCACAAACTTCAAAGGGTTACATGAGGAAGGCTAATTGAAGAGCCTTTTTATATAATCTCGTACAGTGTATTTACTTTTGCTTTTTGGGACGTAGATGGTGCAGCAGTGTATGCAAACTTGTAAAATAAAACTTGTAGTGTCTGTAAGAACTTCATTTCACATATGACCTTTTACAGTAATTGGATCTGAATTATAATCAGTCACCTGAGTCCTGAAATAGATAAAATAGTTTTTTAATGTTAAAAAGTTTTAGCCCTTCGTTGATTATCTATCAGTGCTTACAGTCCTGTGAAAATAAGATAAATGAGAAATTTGGTCTCTAATTAGACTTCACTAGATTTACAGCTTTTAATTTATACGCCAATGCAACTCAGGCCGGCACTAACACAGATAGAGATGGAGCCACAGTTTTCAATTGATTTAACAATTTAATTGCAGCATTAACATCCATTAACATTTAACTAACCTTTTAAACTAACCTCAGGCACAACCTTAAAGACTAAATGAAGTAAAATTGCATATAAAAAGGTACTAACATACAGCTGTAAGAAGCCAGAGTGAATCTTTAGGGAGATTTAGCATTGCTTCCCCGCATCAGCAGGAGGGAGTCTGTTTTCCTTCTTGCAAAATTCAGTAGGAAAGCATGCCCTAATTTATAGGAAAAGGAAATAGACACATTTGATGGTTATTAACTCTCATTTATATCTTCTTGTCTATACGTGATGTCTAAAAGACACAATATCCCTTACTCTGGTCATGCACTAAAGAACAATTTTGTTTCTCAGAGAAACAATATCCCTGGATTATCTGTGATAAAATGTGATGTAAGAGAATATAAAATAAGTCACTGAAGTTTGATATGAAAGAGGAACCTTGTATTTTAGAAACAATGGACAAATAGGGCTCCTTTTTATGTGGGTATAAATCTAAAGCAACTACACTGAACCTGCTGGAATTTTTCAGGTTTACCCCTGTGATAGCACAAGAGAAACTCATAGAAAATAAGCACAAGAAGTGCCTGATTTATATCTGTGTTGAGTACCCCAAAATTACTTCAAAGCAGCAGTAGCAGTTTGGGGCTTCAGCAGGGCAGTCCTGAGAGCCAGACCTGCAGTAGTGCACCCTTTTTCCCCCAGCTCTGTGGCAGTGCACGGCTGTTGGGGGGCTGACTTCAGCTCTGGGGGAGCACCTCACACAGAGGCCATAAATCTGCAAGCCAGCATTCACCACTGCATGTGCCCAGAGCCCACCAGTAGGGCTGGTTCAGGATTTAAAGGTCTTTTGTTTCTCACATGGATGACAAACGGGAGTTTTGGGGACCTTTTAAAATGTCATTTAGGCGTTCTCAGCCTGTGTGGTGTCAGATCTGACATAATTCTCTGTGCCATCTGTGTACAGATGCACAGATACTGTAAAAATTCATAATGTACTGGGGGGGTTGGTAGCACAGCAGAACATTTGGTATTTCCAGCTATTATCTAACCCAGTTTCTTTTGGATTGAACCACTGCTTGCACAAATTATTCCAGTGTGTTCAGTGGGTGACTTGTGTAAAAGCTTATCAGTGCTGCTGAGTTTCACACTCAAGTTCTCAGCTAACTGTGCATGTGCTGTTACCATTTCTCACAGTCTAAATTGGATTTAATATCAGCCACGGAATGCCAAAATATTAGGATGATAACTTGGAAACTATCACAACCTTGTGTGTTTTGGTGGCAGGCCTGAGCACCACACAAGGTTTGTGGTCTGTGTTGACATGCAATGGTTACATGGAGTGTAAATTGATGATCCAAGCATTAAGAGTCTCCTAGCAGTACATGTTGACACCATTAAATTGTAATGACTCCTCTGGAATTATCAGTCATTCCAATCAGCTCTCTGCCCTACTGTTTGACCACACACACCATAAATGTATAAGGTCAACGATCCAGATATTAAAAGCATTGATACAACAGAACATGCCACTTGGATGGGTTTTTCAAGCACCTTGTTTGAATTCATGTTGCCACACTTGAGAAATGCACCACACGTATGCAAAGCCCCTAAAGCCTTTGTTTTCAGCTCCTCCTCAAACTCCAGTGAGTATAGTTGGGTACATGAAGTCAACAAATTCATTGAAGTAGTTCTAGTAAACTCTGGATTATGACCCCTCAACAAGTTAATTCCAACACAAAGGTGTGTGGTGGTGCCATTCTTGCTTGCTCAGTTAAGACAAATACCATGAAAGAAAATTGTAGGAAAGTTCAAACAAGTTTTTAAACACAAGCATCCAAAATGGTACGAGTACTTTAAAGAAAACCTGGATCCCCAGAGGAAGCCCTGCTCTATCTTCTACCAAGTATTTCTCTAAGGTTAAAGATTATTTTGCTGTGTATCTCTGTGAACACTTTACCATGTACACAATATTTGGGTTCTTGTTTTACTGAAAAAGCAACCTTTTGAACTGTAACATGTGGATTCATTGATCAGTGTTCATATAGAAAAAATAATCCCCCAAACATCAATACAACTTTTTAAGCTGCCACTGCTCTCTCTATACATCCAGAGGAGGTCAAATTTCCAGGATATGCACATAACCCATCTGCCTCTTGTTTCTTAGATTCATCACTTCAGTACTGCAGCTTCTGCCATCAAAAATAGGATTTACATTTCTTTCTGTCTCTGCCTCTCAACAGCTCATCTGTAGATGAAAATTCCTCCATGCATATTCTCTCCTCCTGTTTTGGCACAGTTTAACAACATCATTTTATTCTTTCTAAAATGAGGTGTTTGAGTTCATCAGCTGCAAAATGCTGCTATATAAAACAAGAAAGTTTTGCTTTAAAGTTTCAGAAATATGAACCAGTGTTCACATAGGTAACTGAAATCCAAGCACCAAAATATTAAATTAGATATTTTACAGGAGTAAATGACAGATCAACCAAACAA
>VYZP01022112.1:0-36219 GCA_013400635.1 Hypocryptadius cinnamomeus
GGCCTGGCTCTGTGAGCACTTCTGGTTTCCATTCCAGGGATGGCCAGGAGGTCGCAGTGGTGTATTACAGAGAGGGCTACGTGCCCCAGATCTACGATGAGCAGGTCAGTACCCACCTCCCTGCCCCAGAAACCACCAGCTGGGCACTGCCCAGGGAGCTCCAAATAATCCCAGGGGCAGCTACCATGGCTGGGGTGGGGTCAGTCCTGCCTGGTGTGGCTGAGAGCATTGGGAGGCTGTGACTTCAGAGAGCAGGTGGGTGACCCTGCAGTAAGAAAAATGGGTGGCCTTCTTCTCCAGGGGGTCATCCCTTAGTGCAGCACTGAATTGTTTCTGTACAAATAGGGGTTGACAGGTATGAGCACCTGCTTAAAGGTTTCAGACTTGGTCTACAGATCACTCTGTGCTCTCTTAGCACGATCAGGCTGCAGGTAGTAATAGCACAGAGCAGATCTTGCTGGTGTCTCGAGGTGGCAGCACTGGACAAGCTGGGGAAGGTGCACACAGTGGATTGATTTGACTGTGCCACCCAGAGGTGGCGGGAAATTCATGCCTGCTTTTCTCTGGAGTGCTACTCCCACCCCCTGTCCCTGCCAGCAGGCAGGGAGGAGACAAACCATATGTCACTAACTGCACAGAAAAGAGCAGAGCCAACCTTTTGTGTGTTGTTTTCCCTCACGGCGTGGTTGCTCCTTCGCTGCCTCAGAACTGGGAGGCGCGGCTGCTGCTGGAGAGGTCCCGGGCAGTGAAGTGCCCCGACATTGCCACGCAGCTGGCAGGCACCAAGAAGGTGCAGCAGGAGCTCAGCAGGCCAGGGACGCTGGAGAAGCTGCTGCCCAGCCACCCCGAGGCCATCGCTCAGATAAGAGCCACCTTTGCAGGACTCTACTCCCTGGATGAGGTGAGTGGGAGCAGGGCTGGAGCAGGAAGAGACATGCACACCTGGGCTCTTAGCAAAGCCCTCTCTCTCTTCTTGTCAAGCAGTGGTCCTTGGGGAATTTGTTGGTGCCTCTGCTCAGAGGGATCTGCTGAGGAGCCCCTGCTGCTCCCTGATGGTTTGTTGTTCGCAGAATCATTTAGGTTGGAAAAGCCCTCCAAGATCAGAGTCCAACCTTTGACCAAACACCACATTATCAGCCATGGCACTGAGTGCCACGTTCCATCATTCCTTGAGCACCTCCAGGGGTGGTGACTCCATCCACCTCATTCCCATGTGAAACCATCCTGTCCATGAAGAAATTATTCCTGGTGTCCCCCTGTTTCCATCCTTTCCTGCCAGGGTGAAGAGGGTGACAGAATAGCTGCCACAGCCATCGCTGACCCTGACCGCTTCGTGCTGAAGCCTCAGCGTGAAGGTGGAGGTATGAGCTGGGCTGTGGAGGTGTGAGCTGGGCTGGGCCCCTGGGGGTTTTCGTTGTAGTTTGTGCTGTATTTGGGACAGGCAGAAGCTCTGTGCCAGCTCCTGGTCTTGTGCTGAGGGATAAAGGGTGGCTTGTGGCTACTCATAGCCATGGGGACTAGTCCTCCCACTAAGGCAGTTCTGCTCCTGGAGGAGCTCCCAAGGCCCTGGTGCTGGGTGTGGAGAGCTCAGGCAGCGCCTGGGGAGACAAAGACTGTTATTTGGGGTGCCAGGGCCACAGAGCTGGGGCCAGGGGCTTCTGCTGTCCTGGAAGGGCTTGATGTGCTGGTTTTGTTTGCCAGGGAACAACCTCTATGGTGAAGAGCTCAGGGAGGTTCTGGAGAAGATCAAAGACAGCCCTGAGAGAACCTCCTACATCTTGATGGATAAGATCAAACCCCAGCCAGCACTGAATTACCTGCTGAGGGCTCACAGTCCCCTCCAAGTGTCTGAGTGCATCTCTGAGCTCGGGATCTTTGGTGTCTATGTCAGGTGAGGAGTGTGCTTGTGTCCCAGGGCAGTTCCCTGCTCCTGACGTGGAGCAGGAGCGTTTTGCCCTCTGTGCAGCCCAAGCACAGTCACAGGACAGATGTTTGGGGATGTGCAGGTGCAGGGGACCGATGTGACCATTCAGTCTGTTCCCTTGGGAGCAGCTCTGAGCACGTGTGCACATGCTGAGCTGCTGCTCTGAACCTGCTGCCAAACAGGCTGTTGGAAAACCACAGGGTTGGTGCTGGCAGTTACTGGTGTAATGGGACCTTGGGCTTGATGTGTCATCCCTGGTTCTGGGAGCACTTCTGGGGTTCTGGATGCAGCCCCATGTGTGGCTTTTCTGAAGCCCTGGTGATCTCTGAAATACCTGAAGGCCTAATGCCTGTCCAACCCTAATAGGAGCTGCTTTTGTTTAAAACCCTCATAGGCCACGTTTCCATAGGGTATAAATGCAAATCCTTTTCACACAGTCTTGGGAACAAAGATGCTCTGGCAGCATTCAGCCCCTGGCACTGCCCATTTGCAGAATGCCCAGTGCAGCCACCACTGCAGGGCCCCCACGTTAGCCCTGTGTGCTGACAGGGAAGGTGCATCCTGCTGCCCCAGAGAACTGCCAGGAGCTGTGCTCTGCAGGGGCTCAGTGTCCCTCTCCTTTGCAGGCAGGGCAGGGAGCTGGTGCTGAACCAGGCTGCCGGGCACCTGCTGCGCACCAAGGCCGTGGAGCACGCGGACGGCGGCGTGGCAGCCGGGGTGGCCGTGCTGGACACGCCGTACCTGGTGTGAGGAGCCACAGCCCAACCTTCCTCTGCTGCCTCAAGAGCTGATCTGCCCCAGGGATTTCTCCTTAGGGTGCTTGCCAAAGTCTGATGCGGGAGGCTGTGAGGAGGGACTGTGTGGTGCAGCTGCTTGGAGGTCCTGGGTGCCAGCCCCAGCTTCTTCTGGTGATTCCAGAAGATTCTCCAGGAAGAAGGATTCCCTTGCTCTCCTGCTCAGGGGGCCTTGCCCTGGGCACAGCCCAGCTGTGACTCCCAGGACTGCAGGGTTCCGGATGTTCCCTTGGAGCCTGGCCTGGGGGCAGGGGCTTATAGAGCAAAGGGTCAAAGGTGCCACTACAGGCCTTTGTGCTGCTCCCACTTCTGAGCTCCTTTTGCTGCTCGGTTTCTGGAGACATACACAGCCTAAGGAATGAGAGGAGGAAGGTGGATGGGCAAGTATCAGCCTTTATCTTCATCCAGTGCCTCAGTGCTCTCCAGCTTAGAGAGCCCAGCTCCACTCACCATGGCCCCTCCAGCCCTCCTTCCCATGCTGCTGCTGTCCTGATTTCTGTTTTCCCCTGTGCCTGAGGATCCTCAGGGTTCCTGCACCAGACACAGCTGCCCTGGATAACTGGCCCAAGGGCCTCTTGCCTTTGCTTTGCCCAACTCCTGTTTCATTGGACTGGGTGTCTCTGTGCCACACAGGGCAGGCAGCAGTGCAGGGTCCAGGGCAGGCTCCCGCTGCCTCCTGCAGCCCTGTCCAACAGATCTCCCCAGAGATGGAGGCAGCTCCCAAGGCAGCAGAGAATTGGAGCCTTGTGTGTGTTGATAAATCCCAAACACCCTGGGTTTGTGCCAGTGCATCCCACTGCAAATCAAACCCTGAGCATCTTCCTGCCAGGGAGCCCCAGCCTTGGGAATGCTCCTGCTGAGACTGGGAGCTCTGTGGTGAGGAAGCTAAGGAATGGCAGGGGAGGCTGGGCAGCACAGCCCCAGCTCCCAGCACCTTACTCTGGGACCAGCACCAGCAGAGGGGGAGATGTGGCTCCCTCCAGGTTTTATGGATCAATGGGAACAGCACAGCAGTGGAGGAGTGTGGGCTCTCCTGCTCAAGGTCTTCTGCCTCTTCCTCCAGCCCCTTCTCCTCCTCAGCCCTAAAAGCTGCACCTTTCTGGCAGCAAAGAGCCCAGGCAGCCTCAGCCCAGCCCTGTCAGTTACACAGAACCAGCACAGAGGCAGAGTTCCTGCAGAATGGATGTGCTGAGTGGCAGAACCAGCACAAAAGCAGAATTCCTGCAGAGTGGATGTGCTGAGTGACAGAAGCAGCACAAAGGCTGCAGACTGGGTGTGCTGAGTGACAGCCCTGCTGGCTCTTGGCTGCTGTGGCATCAATCACCAATCGGTCACCTGGGAAACTGCTCCGTTCTCCAGGTGTGACTGAAACTGGGCTTCCTGGGTGTTTTGTTGGGGGATTGATTACCCCAAGCCAGAGATTAAAAGGAATGTGCAATCTAACTGTTGTTTGTGCCAGGTTTGTCTGAGCCCAGGGGCACACCTGACCAGGTGTGCAAAGATCCATGGCTGTGCCTGGAAGGGGACCAGGCCTGGGGTGGAGGTGAGGCAGCTCTGAGCTGTGCTGGCAACCCTGAGCCTCCTCACCCAGCTCCCTGGAACCAGTGCTGCATGAGGGGGTTGGTGACACATGGGTGTCACACTGTCTTCTGCTTTCCATGAGCCTTGGAGCAGCACCGGCTGGAGGCCAGGGAGAAACTGAGGCACAGGCTGCAGCCCTGGAGCCAGCACAGCCAGCCACAGTAAATCCCAGTCCATGGAAAAACATCATGCTGGCAGGAACCTGCCCCTCCCCATCCCAAAAGCCAATCCTGGTTTCTGGCAAGGCCACTCCAACTGCACTGAGCACCCTGGACTCAACAGCACACAAGCACCTACCACCCACACACACTCCAAGCCTGTTTCCATTTTGTTTTCTTGAATTTTATTCCATTTTGCATTAAATTCTCGCTGTTTTCCAGCCAAAATTACATAGCTGACAAAGAGTAACAGGAGGAACGATGATGTAGGAATCCTTGTCACCAAGGTGGCACAATCCAGTGGTACAGAGCTGTGGGGGCACATGGGACACAGGCAGGCACCAAGGTTACAGGTGACACAGGTGCTGTGCCAGTGAGAGCAGCAGGTTAATAAGTGAGATTTGGGACTTATTACTTGGCCAACAGCCCAGCAGAGCACCCCAACACCTGCCCTGAGCACCCTGACCCAGAGGCAGCTGCTCCTCCTTTCCAGCCCCAAGTCAGCTCAGGTTGCAGGTAATCCCTGGCCACTGGCACTCCCCAAAACAGCTGTTGCAGCAAGTTTTAAAGCCCAGTTCTCCTTTGGTTTAAGTGCAAAATCAAACAGTTCACATGCAGGTTTCACAGAGACATTGCAAAGGAGGTATGAGCCCCAGCTCAGCCCTGGCTGGAGCTAAAGGTCCTTCACTGGAGGAAGGATGGCTTTGGCAGGACCCTGGTGGTGGTCAAGGCTCTTAGGGAAAAGGTTTGTGGGCCTTTAGCTCTCATCATCCTTAAGCCATGTCAGATTTAAGCAAACACTGACTTTAAACATCTCCCACCAGTGTTTCCTGATGAGGAAATGAGTAGGACTCCCACAGCCCTGCCTTGGTTTCTCTGCTGTAGCAGTGCTCATGGTGCCATGAGAAAGGTGCCTCTGCCTGGCTCCATTTCCTCTCCATCCTTTGGTGTAACAGCTCCCAATCCTCCCCCAGGACACAAAAGGAGCATCCAGCTGCTCCAGCTCTGCTTCAGCTGTGAGCTGGTGGCAGCAGGGCTGGAGGAACCAGGGCTCCATGGAACATGTCACACCAAGGCTTTTCCCTTCCTGGCTCCCTGTGGTGTCCATGGCCAGTGAAGGACCCTGGACTGGGGACAATGCACCACCTGGCACAACACAGTGAGGAAGCAGCAGGTCTTGGTATCAGATTGCCTCCAAAAACCTGTTTAAAGCCCAGAGCTCCCTGGAGCCTTGCCCCACTCCCCTGGAGGCTCCAGGAAGCTGTGCTAGCAGCAGGCCAGTGGATGCAGGATGAGCAGAGCTGTGCAGTGATGATGTGGCTGCTGCAGTGCTGCTGCAGCTTGCAGCACTCCAAGCACAAAAGGAAGCTCAGCTGCTCTGTGGGCAGTGGTGGATGCCCCTCCCAGGCCTGCCTGCATTGAGTAACTCCAGCATCACTTCCCCTCCAACCCCCAAAGCTCCTTCCCACTGTGCACAAGGTGCCAGGGCCCCTCCAGACATAAAGCAAATTAACACCCTCTCCCCCACCCCCCCAATTAAATTAAAATCAAGAACGAGCTGCTGAAAAGGGAGGAGGACGAGTCCCTCTGTGCACCAGGCTGACCCACAGATGTGTGACATCCATCTGGAACACGACAGACACCTCATCCAGGGCATGGACACGGCCTCTCCAGAGCCAGACTCTCCTCGTTCCTACGATTGGTACATTCAATTCAACAGGTGAAGGTTTCCTTCAGGGCAGGCAGCGGCTGTTGGAGGGACCTGCTCATCAGGTGCCACTGCCACTGTTCTGCTCAGCAGGGACAGGTCCTGCTGCTACTGCTTAGTGTCACATCTGCTGTTGAAAAGGTGTGTGATGATGCCTGGGTCTGCCAAGGTGGAGATGTCCCCCAGATCGTGGTCATTTTTGGCAATCTTCCTCAATATCCGTCTGGTGATCTTTCCTGTAATGACAGCCAAGAAAGGGAAGCAGGAGTCAGAATCCCAGAATGGTCTGGGTTGGAAGGGACCTTAAAGATACCTCTTTCCAACCCCCTGCCATGGGCAGGAACAGCTTCCACTATCCCAGGTTCCACTATCCACAAGCCCCATCCAACCTGGCCTTGGGCACTTCCAGGGATCCAGGGGCAGCCACAGCTGCTCTGGGCACCCTGTGCCAGGGCCTGCCCACCCTCACAGGGAACAATTCCTTCCTTATATCTATTTAATCTACACCTGCCTTCCATCAGTTTAAAACCATCACCCCTTGTCCTTCATTATCTGTCCATATACAAAGTCCCTCTCCCCAGGAGTCAGCATCCTTAGCAGAAGTGTGAAGTACCAGACCTGCACGTCCTGCTCGCCCTGAGCTTGTACCTCCCCTAATCTGAGCAGCCCTGGACAAACAGAGCAGGGCTGATCAACTTCCACTGGCAGGAACTGTCCAGTCCTCCCCAGCACCACCCCTGGAACTCACCTGAGCGGGTTTTGGGCAGGCTGGGGGCGTACTGGATGTAATCAGGTGTTGCTATGGGCCCAATTTTTTCTCTGACTGCAAAAAAATGAGATTTTCATTGCAGGGATGAGAAGCCACACATCCTTTCCATGATAGAAGAACAGAAGGTTAAGACACACAGCCCAGTTCCTGGGACACCTGGCAGGGCTGTGCCTGGGGCTGCTGCACCTGAGCCTCCACACGGTGGGAGGGGACAACAAGACCTGCAATGTCAACAGGGCCAGAAGCACAGCTCCCCAGCAGTGAGAATACTGATTTTTTCACTCCCTCCATCTTCCAGAGACCTTCCTAACAGCTACAACCAACACCATGACCATTTTGATAGAGTAAGGATTGATTCAAATTCATTCTTGGGTTCCTCCAGAGAAGAAGCTGCCACAGGTCTGTTTCATGTATTCAATGCTACAGCTTGCAGTGAAACAAAGCTCCTTGAGAGCAGAGCACCCAGAGCACCTCCCTAAAGAAACCCCATGATCCTCTCAGGATGTCCCAGTCTGCCAGGGACAGCCCTGCTGCAAACAAAAGCCTACTGAGCACCCCAGTCCCTCACAGGGCTGCCAGCTCCCACGAGGCAGAGATGGCATCACATGAGCAGCCAAAGGCTGGGAGAACTAATTTTAGTCTTTGTCAGCCTGCTCTGTAATCAAGAGGCACCTTGTGGCAGTTGTCCACGCTGCATTCCCCAGACCACAGGCAAGCACCCAAGCCCTTAACCCCTCCATCACCTGTCCTCCCCCTGCCTGCTCCCCAATATTTGGCTGTTGCTACCTTGTTTTTTGAGCTCATCTGTGAGGTTCTTGGTGAACTCGTGGCCCTCTCTCAGGGTCACAAAGCAGTAGAGGCACTCGCCCTTCAGGGGGTGGGGGTGGCTGACCACGGCGGCCTCGGCCACCGCCGGGTGCTCCACCAGGGCTGACTCCACCTCTGCCGTGCTCAGCAAGTGGCCTGCAAACAAGGGGGAGACAAAGCTTTACAGACCTGCAGGAAGAGGCCTGAGGCTGTAAAAGGCCCTAAAATACACATTTGAGAGCATCAGTTTGATGTGCTTAGGAAAGGACAACAGTTGGAGAGTGCAACTCATTTCCACAGTGCTCTGGAAGCTGCCAGGTGTCACTCACCTGCAGAAGCCACCTCCCTTGGCTGTTCCCCCTCCCACCTTTGGGCTTCTTTCTGGAACAGATCATGAATAGTTCACAGTGGTGCCTTTCCAAGGCACAGGCTGAGGAGGAGCTGGATTGGGCAAGAGGAGACCTGCCCACATGGTCAGCTGGAAGGTGCAGAGGAAGAGGCTGGATCTGCAGAGTCCAGGCTCCAGCCCAATGCTGTTGGGGAGGAGCAGTGACACTTCACATCTTGGGGCAGGGGCACAACTCAGTCCTGCACACCTCTGCTCCTGTACCTGTGCTCTGACACTCCACCCCAGCACCGCTGTCACAGAAAGCCACAGGAAAGTGTTCAGCTCCCAGAATATTCAGTTGGAGGAGAATCAGGCACTGCTGGTCAGGTGAAAGGATCTAATTTGATCCAGGGACAAGTAAAGCAGCACCTCAGAGCCAGCAGGACACACCTGGAGGATACAGGCTCCAGGAAAGGAGGGAGGGAACTATTAAATAAAGTACATGGAAAATGATGGGCTGAGAAGCAGCTGAATCTCAAAGACTCAGCTGAGAGAGGTGGGAGAATCTTCAGAGCTCTGAGTGGCCTGATCCAGCTTTGAGGTGAGCCCTCCATGGAGCAGCAGGTTGGATTAGCAACCCCATGATCCTGCTCAAACTCTGTGATTCCCTGTGGCCCTAAGTCCTTCATCAGAGGTGCCCTGGTTGGTTACAGAAGGTTCCTCCCCTTCTCAAGGATTTGTCTCCAGGGGAAATGGTGCAGGAAGTCACCAAATCACAGACTTGTGTGTCCCTGAAATAACCCTGACCCAGAAACTGGATCCACCTTGAGGACAAGTTGCTGAGCAAATCACCTTCTGCACCTTGGTGCAGAACCATCCCCTTAAAGCGTTATGGATTTGAAATGGATGTAGAAAAGTCACAAAGCAAGGTGTCACAAAGCACATTGGTCCCCACTGAAGACAAAACTCCTTCTTACCAGAAACATTCAACATGTCATCAATTCGCCCTGTGATCCAGTAATAACCATCTTTATCTCTTCTGCAACCTAAAAATAGCAAGAAAGGAGTGTGAGGCAGCAGTGCCAGCCCTCAGAGCAACTGATAAAGGATTCTGAGGGCAGGACAGGGCAAGATTTCCACTGCTGTCCCCAGGCCCCTGTGAGCACAGCAGCCTGGACCCCCTTACCATCGCCTGTCACGTAGTACCCAGGGAACTTCTTGAAGTAAATGGTTTCAAACTGCTGGTGCTTTCCGTAGAGCGTGCGCATGATCCCTGGCCAGGGCTGCTTGAACACCTGGGGGTGAGACACACACAGCTGGGGCAGGGAGAGCCAAAGCAACAACCCAGGTTTGCACCACGGGGACAGAGATGTCAGAGACAGCCATGAGCAGCACTCAGACACTTGCTGCCAGTGCTGATCCACTGGGAAAGTCTCAGCAGCTTTGGCCAGGGGGAAGGAGCTTGGCTGAGCAGTTGTTCCCATCCTCCTGCCTTGCCCCCATGTGCAAGTGCATTTAGTGATCAGCTCTAAGAGCTCCCATAAAGTTATGGCCTTGGAGGGAGTTCCCACCACCCAAGGGTGTGTGGACCAGAGTTAGTGGAGGTAGAATCACAATTTTTTTAAGGTTGGAAATGTCCAACCATCACCCACATTCACCACTAAACCATGTCCTCAAGTGCCACCTCCATGCATTTTTTGAACATTTCCAGGGATGGTGACTCTACCCCTTCCCTGGGCCAAAAGATGTGGGTATTCTACCAGGAATGTCCCAGAGTTCACAGGGAATGGACAAAGGGAGGGTGGGGAAGATCAGCCCTTCCTTACCAGGTAACCTTCTGCTTCTCCTTCCAGCTCTTCCCCCGACTCGCCCAGGATGGCAGGGACCACACCGAAAAAGGGGAATGTCTGCCATGAGGACAGGGAGAAAGGAGAGATGGAGGTGAATTCCTGCATTACACCACATCAACCAGAGGGAGTGGGAGGCAGGGCAAGGGCAGCTTTGGAGAGCTGTTGTACATGGGGCCTGGGATTTTGGGTGGTGGGCATCTCCCCATGTGCACCACTGTCCCCCCACCCCCTGGCAGGCTGCAACCACCCAGCCATGGCACAGACAGGGCCCTGCTGAGGCTCCTGGGGAGGAGAACACAAGTACTCACAGCAGAGCCTGGCTTCATGGGGGTGGCAGCAGGAAGGGGTGTCAGCATGTGGCCTCCCTGCAGAGAGAGGCAAAAACCAGTAAGTTTGGGCCGTGCCAGCCCATCCCACAGCTGTGCCATCAGCTCTGGGAACAGCACATCCCAGTCAGGGCTACTCAGGGCAGGTGTGGAGATGGGCCTGGGAAGGATATGGCAGTGGATGGGGAATCTGGGCACAGATTTGGAGCTGGGGGAGAGAAAGAGAGGCAGGAGAGCAGTGTCCAGAGCAGAGTTAGGAAGAGACCCTTTGGAGAGGAAGGTTTCTTCTTTTGGAGCCTGCTTGAGTTCCAGGATAGCAAGAGAAGGAGCACACCAGAGTTTCCTGGGCAGGCCAAACAAGCAGACCCCACAGACCCCAAACCCCACTATGGGAAACCTGCAAAGAGGCCCTGCAGGGAGCACAAGGGACAGAGAGGTGCCAGGGACACCCAGCAAGGACTCACCGTCTCTGTCTGCCAGAAGGTGTCCACAATGGGACACCTCTCCTCTCCCACCACACGGTAGTACCACAGCCAGGCCTCGGGGTTGATGGGCTCACCCACGGTCCCCAGCACCTTCAGGGACTTCCTGCTGTGCCTGCAGAGAGGAGAGGGCTGGCAGGAGCTCAACAGGCCACGGAGTTGTGAGCCTACTGCACAGCAGAGCCTATAGGAACCCCTGGGCTACCCAAAATGGACCTTCCAGGTACAGGTCAGATTCCTCAGCACTCTTCCACAGGGAAAGAGAGGACACCTGGGTCATTCTGGCATCTCCCACTCAACCCTGCTGTGCAAAGCCAACATCCTCCTTCCAGTGGGACTGGCACTCACTTTTTGACAGGCTCCTCGCCGTACTTCATCAGCAGCCGGATGGCTGTGGGTGCTGTGTAGAACTTGGTCACCTTGTACTTGTCAATGATGCTCCACATTCTGCCAACATCTGGGTAGGTGGGGACACCTTCAAACTGAGCAGGAGACAGAGCAGTGACACAGCTGTTCCTCACTGCTCCCCACCTGCAGCACCTGCCCAAGCAGGAGGAGCCAAACAGCAGCTGGACCCCAGCATGTCCTTATAGGGGTACCACACAGTGAAACCAGGCCAGGTCAAGGACCCCCTCACTGGGCAGATGTCGTCCCCCCTCATCCTAGCAGATGCCCCCTGACACCCCCTTGCAGCACAGGCACTTGGGTGGCCACCACAGTGACACAGTCCCACCAGCCCAACTGACCCTG
Source organism: Hypocryptadius cinnamomeus (assembly GCA_013400635.1). Lineage (NCBI taxonomy): Eukaryota > Metazoa > Chordata > Aves > Passeriformes > Zosteropidae > Hypocryptadius > Hypocryptadius cinnamomeus. Next base: position 11,478 of record VYZP01022112.1, read on the forward strand.
CCCACGTGGCAAAGAGCAAGAGGTCCAAACACTGTGACAGAATCACAACCCAAAGTACCAAGAACTCCCAAAAGGCCTCCCCCAACATAACAGTGATTTTCCTGCTTGCATTTCCCTGGGGATTCTTGGGCACAGGTCTCTGGCTCCCTGATCTGTTACACTGCCAAGAGAGATACAGGCACAGGAGTTAAACAACAAGTTGTTAAATCAGCATCTGCAGGGAAAACATCACTCCCTGACTGAGTTTTTGCATTAAGTCAGAGCAGCCCTGGCTCCATTGGTACACAAGGTATACTTGTACTTTTATGGGAAAGAAACAGGGGAGCATTTGAAAAATTTTGTAGTTTGAAAAACGACAAAGATTTTTGTAGTTTGAAAAAGCCACACACAAACTACTCCCCTGAGAAGTCATCATCCCCTCCCTGGAGAGCACCACCCTTCCTCACAGAGCCCTGCACACCATCACGGAGCAATGCAGAGATGCAGCTCAGCAGCAGCATCTCCCTTTTCCTGGAGTACAAGCACCCCCTGGCACAGAGCACTCACCAACACGCTGGTGGCCCCGTTGGCCAGGGGGCCGTAGGTGAGGTAGGAATGGCCCGTTATCCATCCGATGTCGGCCGTGCACCAGTACACATCCTCAGCTTGGTAATCAAACACGTATTTAAAGGAGGTGGCAGCAAAAATCATGTACCCACCCATGGTGTGCAGCACACCCTGCCAGGAGAAGGCACAGGAACGTCAGGGTGAGCTCCCACCATAACCCTCACCCTGCCAGGCCCAGCTGAGCATCACTGAGCTCCAACAGCAGCTCAGCAGGAATGACCAGCACAGCCCCTTTCTAAGACCTCTGTGGCTGGGGCCTCCCAACTCCCTCTCACCAGTTCCCCCAGCTGAGGGGTCCCCAGGGCTCAGGCTGTCCCGTGCAGGGAGCTGGGAGCACACCTTGGGTTTTCCAGTGGAGCCGCTCGTGTAGAGGATGAAGAGCTCGTCCTCGGCGTCGCACCACTCGGGCTCACACTCTGTGCTGGCACCACGCATCAGCTCATGCCACCACGTGTCCATGGCTGGGTTCCAGGGGGTCTGAGGAAAGCACAACATTGGGAACAGGCTTGTCCAAAAAAAAGAGGGGAAATGAGGAGCACAGCCCAAACCTTGCCCCCGTCATGGGCCATCGAGGGGGATGTTCAGAGCACAGCCTGCTGCAAACCATGCACCAGAGCTGCAGCTCCCACTCCCAAAGCTCCTTTTCACAGCCCACAGCCACAAGGAAAACCTTCAAACACAGTCTGGCTGCAAAACCATGTCTGAAGCAGTGTCCAGACCACAGGTAATGGTGATGAATCCCCGTGGGTGGCAGCAGCAGCCAGGAGAGGCTGGCAGCAGCTGCTCTGGGCTGTTCCCACAGCCAGGCTCCTCCTGCCTTGTGGGGCTGCCCCGAGCTGCAGTCCTACAGCCAAGCAGCAAGCACAGCCACCTGTCCCACAGACCTTGTGGGCACCCCGACGGCAGCACGGCTCAAGACAAACAGCAGCACTGTGGGCTCACACTGCTTGGCCCTGCAGGCCCCCAAAAATATCTGTTCTCTGGGTTTTTAGGTAATAATTACCCAGGTAAGAAGTGACTGCACCAATGCAGAGCCATCCAGCACTGGCTCACTGAAGATGCCAGAACTGTGACAGAGCCACCAAGCCTGTGGCTGATGGGCAGAGGTCACCTTGAGAGTTGTTCTGCCTGCCCACCTCTCCAGGGTGGTGGCACAGCTCAGGACAAGACTTAACTTCCCCTGACCTTCTCACCTTTCCTCAGAGAAGCCTGGGGGAAGCTGGGCAGGGAACAAGCCCCAGCCTCACCTCAGACCTCGACTTCTCACATTTCTGTGAGGGCAGGACCTGACCCAGAGCCCTGCACATTTCCTCCTCACAAAGCCAGGCTCGCCACAGCTCCCTGGGGTGCACAGAGAGCAGCCCCATGGTGAATCTCTGCAGCCCTAAAGATGTTCATGAGACCCCACAGTCCAGCACACAACCCCTGCACATGTGGTGCAGGGGACACCAGCTGCTTGACAGTTTGGCACAACTGAGCCCACTTGGAAAGCTTTCTTGGACCCTCAGGCTCCTGGTTTTACCTGGCAAAGCAATTTCCACAATTCTGTTCCACCAGCAAGCTCCCAGCAAGGCACCAGGTAAACAAGCCCAAGGCTATCCAGCAGTTTTATCTTGCACCCTCCTTGAAGGATCCCTGATTTAGCACCCAGCCTCCACTGCTCCAGGGAGGAGGTCAGACCCATGGCACTGTGTGTCTCTGCCTGCCTGCTCTGGGGGTCCAGAGGCCACAGCTCCTTGGATGAGGCAGGCAGAGTCCACATGCTGGGTGTGGAGATCCAGGTTTGCTACCTGTGGCCAGGAAGCTGCAGGTGCCCCCTGCCAGCCTCCCCACAAAGGGAAGAGCATCGTGAGAGCTGCTTTTGAAAGGCAGAGAGCCAAACCCTGGCCTGGACGCTGACACTGCATCCCAGTGGCTCTGCACTCCCTGGGCAGCACCCTGTGCCCAGGGATCACCATGTGGGTCTGTTTCTGGAAGCACTGGTGGCACTGCATTCCCCCCCAGGCCATGGGCTGCTCTGCCAAGCTGGGTGGGGTCTGTCACTGACATGCAGCTGCTGGCACCACGGTTAGGAGGGCACGTGTGGCTGGGCAGCCAGAGCAGTTAAGGGAGGTGGGGAGCTGCACGGGAAGCAGAAGGGAGGTGCCAAAAAGAGGAAGGCAGTGCTGTGTGTAAATACCTTGGGATGGAGTCTCTGTGAGCTTTCAGTCTTTTTTTCCTGTTAAAAATCCACAAAGAGGGTGTGAAATCTGGGAAGGGAAGGATCCGCACTGGGCTTTGCACGCAGAGAGCTGGAAGCCCACAGGCTGGGATGCTGGAAATCACCCTGGCAGGCTGGAAAATGCTCAGATCCAGGGCCAGGCCAGGAAATAACCCCTGAGCAGAAGCCTGCCCATTTCCATCACCTTCCCAGGGTACCAGCTGCCCCCAGGGCAGGTCCCCAAGGCCACCCCCTGCACATGGATGACTGGGAACAGAGACACAGAGCCAGCACACAGCCCACAGACCATCCAATAGCCTCACACAAGCCAATGGCACAGTAAAAATGCATCCACGAGGGAAAGAATCCTTAATAAGTATGGAAACAAGTAGAGTAAAGAGAGCCAAAGGGTAAGAGACACCCTCCAGCCTCCCCCCAGGACATTCTGCACAAAAACCTCACCTCACCTACTGGAACCAGCACAGGGACAGGCTGCCCTGCAATCACCCTGCCAGGGAAAGCTCATACAGAAAGGCTGGTCTGCTCCAGTTCTCCCATTCATTGCATCTTCCCTGCTCTCACAAGAGAAAGGGCAGAGCCGGCCAAGGAACATGGCCAGGCTGTCAAACAAAGAGCAACACCTCAATAAGACTAACACAGCTGAACGAGGGAAAATAACTCAAAGGTAGAGAATCTGCTGGACTTCTTGTTCCAGGGATGTGCACAGAGCACTCCTCCTGAAAGCAGAGTCTAAAGCTCAAATACTCCCCAAACACAACCCATTTCTGAGCCAGCAGCAGCCTGGGGATAGCTCAGTGCAAATAACCACCCAACACAGAGGGACAGAAGACAACGTGGCAAGGTTTGGAGCTGTAGAACAGCTAAAAGTAACCTTTGGAGCAGGTAAGGGCTGGGCACAGCAGGGCTGCTCAGCAGCCTCAGGAGCTCAGCAGGCAGCCACAGCTCCATGACACCTTCTCCTCCTTCCACCCCCGTCTCACCACATGCCTCTGGCCCACATCCTTTCATCTCAGTTGCAAAGGAAAGCCCCAGCCTGAGAGCTGACAGAGTCCCTGTGGCAGCTGCACAGACCCTGCACTGCTCTGAGCAGAGGACTGCTGCCCTGAGCTCATGCCATGAGCACAAATCTCCTGGGTTCCCTCTCCTGCTGCCACTGTCACAGCTACAGTGCAGCACAGCATCGGTCTCTGTACACAAGGGAGAGAGACAAAGGGTTAGGAAGGAAAAGCCTTGTACTAGGCAGAGGAAAATGGCCATCTTGTCCCCAGTGGCTTTGGAAGATGTACCCAGGGATCCTGTGGGCTGGCAGCTTGTGAGGGTGTTAAAGGAAGCAGCAGGAAGAGGATCTTGGTAAGGAAAAGGAACCATTTGTCAGACCACTCACATGGCAGCGTCAGCAAGGAGGGGTGAAAACAGCAACAGGAGTGTTCAGGAATCACTGCAGTGGTTTTGCACTGATCAATTTGCTGGTCTCTGGCCTGTGGTAATAAAACCCCCCCTCTCATCCCACCAGGAACACACCTGCACTTCCTGGCACAGTCTTTTCAGAGGAGGAGACTTGCTGCAGGTCCCGTCCACTGCTATCTCTTCCCTGCCCAGGTGCTTCACCACGATGCACTTTTTCAAAGAGGATCCCCTGTAAAAGGCAGGAACTGTCACATTGGGCTGCTCAGGGGCTGAGCCAACCATTCCTGGGACTCACAGGCAGCACTGGAGGCAGGGCAGGGTCCTGGAGCTCCTTTTGTTGAGCTGGAGCATTTGCTGCCATGCAAACTCCAGGTACACCGTGAATTTCCAATGACACCAGCCACAGGAACAGCTCAGAGAGCAGGAACAGTCTGTGCACAGCTCACTGGGGATTTATCAGGTGTGATTACTGGGACAAAGTGGGGAGGTCCCACAAGTCTCTCTCCCAGGACACTACTGTGGAGATTCCTTACAAATCCCAAATTTGCCTGCCAGTGACCAGGAACAAGCCCTCCTACCTAGTGGCTGCTCCAACCCCTAGGCATGACTGACTGTCTCAGAGGAAGGAAAGGCTTCCAAAGCCTGATTATACATCAAGAAAAGGCATAGGTGTTTGCCCCCTAATGAGGGAAAAGACAGCCTACAGAACAGTGACAGAATTATCTTATTTCCCTTCAACCCTGTTCAGGGTATCAACACAGTCTCCATCAGTTAATTCCCAGCTTCAAGATCACTTCTGTCCTCCCAGGTACCTGTTTTTACAGACATAAAGACTTATGTTTTCTTAAAGAGTTTGAATTTCTAATGTGCAGACTATCTGCCCTGAATTTCCATGTTTGATCTAACACACAAACCCACGTTCAGTCTCACACAAGCTACACAGATGCTGTGTCTGGTAAGCTTGGCAAAGTCATTTCAGCAGGATTATTTCCCTTTCTGTAACATCTGATGACTGTTTGTGTCAGACCTGCTGCAGAGTCTGCCCACCTATAACAACTCCCACTTGTGCAGGAGCAGATTCTGGCAGCAATGCCCTTTCCTAGAAGGGAATCCAAACTTACTTCTCTATACATTTCCGGATGGCTTCATCTGCAATCTGCTTCAAGTTCACCAGTTTGTCCCCTCGATAAAAGGCATCTGCAAAACAGTGAGGAAAACATCAGAGGAGCTTCCCAGCCAAGGCAGCCTGGGACAGCTGGAGCAACACACAGTTTCAGGAGGGCAGAGCAGACTCATGCACTGGAGTGAGGGGAAGCAGACAAACAGCTGAGGGGAAAGGTCTCCTAATGCACCCTTTTAGCCCAGAGAAACAGATGCCAAAAGACACGGTGGAATTCCTTCTCTGGGAGAAGTCCCAGTTTGACCTGGCAAATCTCCTGGGAATGTTCTGTGGAAAATAATCCAATGTATCCAGAACATAGACTGCAGTTTAGTGTGTCTTTTTCATGCCATGGGAATTAATAAAAACACTATTTCTTGCACTTTTGGAAAAAACAGCTGGGGAAATGCAGTGGGCTTACATGCAACTATTGCCACACTCTTGATCCTTTGCTTTACAAGGCCGGGAGCTGCAGCAGAAATGTCCTTAAAACTGGGAACGGTGGGAATTCTTACATTAGGCCTCCCTCATGATACATCTTGCAAACATCTGGCTGATTTTCAAGAGAAACATGGATGAGAAGTGTTTGGAAATATTCTATTAGCAGCTGGTGACATCAAGCTTTACAGGACAAACTGAGGGGCTGCATAGAAGCTTCACCACATGTCTGGAGTGGGAAGCAGCATTGGGCACAGCTACAGCACTGCACCCGCTTTGGGAGGTTCAGCTGAGGCACTGACCCTCTCTCTTCCACTTCCAGGATTTTAAAATAAAGACCTTTCAGCCAGGCAACAGGAAGAGAATTTCTCAGACGTGTGTTTTACCTGCCGTGATGAGGAGAGAGCAACTGCAGTCAAGGATCCGCTCGCAAAGGGAGTCTGCAGAGAAACCTGCAAACTGCCAGAGAGAACACAGCAGAGTCAGCAGGGACACACAGAAACCCAGCCCCACACCCCACAGCTGCTGTGCTGCTCATCCAAGGCAAATAATTCACCACCAGGCACTGATGGAGAGAGCTAAAGGAGCTCATTGCACAGTTAATGCAGAGAAACAGCAGCATCTTAATTGAGCTTCCATCCATCCCATGGTCAGCACTCATCTTTCCAGCTCCTCTCCCAAAACCAAGAGCTGCTCCTCTCAGAGCTCAGCACCAAGAGCAGCACAAAGAGCTTGTTCCTACCACAACAGAGTGCAGAGCTCCAATCCTGGCACAGGCGAGCATGGCTACGACCAGCTCCAGGATCATTGGCAGGTAGATGGAAACCCGGTCTCCTTTCTTCACCCCTATGGAGGGAAAGTGAACGTGGCATTTGTCAAAATTACATGGAAAACATGGTTACAAAACAAAATTACATGGTTACATGGGAAAAGAACAGGATATAGAAATAAATTAAATCTTTTAATTCCACATTTATACATGATAAAGCTTCAGCTGCAATTAGAGCTGAAGCAGCCATGGGTTTTGCCTTACAAGCACTATGGCTCTTGAGAGATGATGACTAACAATCCATGTTCTCATCTGCCTCCCTGAAGGAAGCAGGAAAGTAACCAGAGCCCACTGCTTGTTGGAAAACCCCAGAGCATCATTAAGCACTGATTTCTTCCTTGTACAGCTGATATGACCAGCACTGATCAGTTTTCACAGACAGGGCCAGGAATGAATCTGTGCATTGCAGAATAAATTGATGAGAATTACTCAACAGACTGGCAACCACACAAGCAGTGACCCCAATCTCCAAACCCTTGGCCAAATGCCTCCCTGGTATCCAGTGCTCCCGCTGCCCCAGCTGTGTACCTTGGCTGCGGAGGACATTGGCAAACTGGCAAACTTTGTGCAGCAGCTCACGGTAGGTGATCTTCGTGGAATCCCCAGGTTCATTCCCTTCCCTGGAAAAGCAAAGTAATCTTTGTTACTGTGCAGCAGTACAAGGTAAGAGTGACACTGAAAACGGCTCTGGCCAACAAATATGTCCTTACTTGCCCTTCCAAGCATAGAGTAACTAAACTCCAGAAATCCAATTCTGGACTGAAGTTCTCTAATAGTAGGAAAATTAAGTCCAAAGTGCCCAGCCCTGTGTAGATCACTACTGAAAGCAACTGAATGTGTGAAATGGAAATACTGGCACTTTCAGAGAGGCAAGAAGAGTCCAAAGCTCAACAAAGAACCAAAGCTAAGAGTGCACAGGCTCAGGAGCACTCTGGGATTTATGGCATGGCTCCCTCTCTCCTGGGTGCTCAGGCCTGCAGATAGCTCGGCATGAAACACAGCCCAACGTGCAGCAACAGCCAGCCCCCAAATACCTGACATCTGATGGGCTGCAATGGGATGCCAAGGCCTGCCTTGTTTTCCAAGGTCATATATAAATATACCCATGTATGTTTGTCCAGTGTCATGCCTGCTCTGCCTTATTCTCCCTGTGCTCCTCTGTGAACCAACTCCAAGCTCCTGCAGCCCAGACTCTGATGGGAAGGAGAGCCAAGGAACAGGAATGTCACATCCCCAGGGAAATGACTTGCTACTGAACTAAAAACCAGCTAATTTTAATGTGACTCAGCACTTCAGCCATGCAAATAAGGTGACACTACCAAAGTATCAGGACATTCATAAAGAATTTGACATGACTTCATAGTGGAGAAACAGCAGTCTCTTACACTCTGGCAGGACACAGACACTTTTACAGGTCTCTCCAAGGCAGTCAGCACAGAAACTCCAGTGATTCATACATGAATAGGGGTATCATATCACTCTCAGCTGCCAGTGCTTCTGGAAAAGTGTCCCCTTAGTGTGTGCAGCCAAATGAAAAGCACCACTGGTGCTGGGGAGAGGCCAGGAAGCACCTCCACGCATGTGCTCCCTCAGGATTGCAGCCAGGCTCTGCATACCTCTGAAACAGAAACTTCACCTCTTCAACACATCAAACAGAGCACTCCAAAACTAAGTATGGAATTCTAGCAAAAAACCAACCACTTCCCCCAGCAACACGAACAGCAGGAAGGCTTCTGGGATGCAGAAATGCATAAAGCAACACCCTAATTTCCCAACTAATGCTGTAATCAAGCTATTCTGTGCCAGCACAACAGTGACCACATGCTCCAATGGCAGACATGGCTCTGGTGGAGAAACCACAAGAGCTGGGAGAGCCTCACTGATACAAAGCTCTGCTCCTGCCCCACGTAGAACAGGGGTTCCAAAACTGGTGGATACACCTGGATCATCATTTGTGGATCTGCTGCTTATACAATTGCCTTATCCCTCTTGATTCCCAGTTACACTCCTGGCTTCCACAGGAGCAACTGGGACCATGGATACCTGCACTGACACAGGACAGGGAATCTTCCCACCACTGGCTTGCTGGAAGGGTAATTCCCTGCTTGATATTTTATGCAAGTTTGGCCCCTTCTAAGAGCAAAGGGGAGAGACACAATAAAGCAAAGCATGGGAATGTGAACCAGTGTCCAAGGCAGGCGGCTCAGTCTTGACATCCCAGCATTTTCTTCTCCTTTTCCCATCACAGGCAGAAGCACCACTTTGAGCTAAATGACATGTGAAACTATTAGTCAAGGTCCCTTACAGCAGGACTCTCAGCTAGAAAAGGGAAACCAGGAAATCAGTTTCCTTTTTCATTCTGTTACTTGAAGTCAAAGATGCAAGAGCTGATTCCAGTGCTGGGCTGAGCAGCTGCAACTGATCCGGCTCACAGGAACAGCATCTGCTTCTGCTGTGTCTGGCTGCACACTGAGTGCCTTCCCTCACCATCCAGGTTTTCCTTTGTGCACCTACATCAAGGCTGGTGCTGTGCAAATCCACTTGTGTCCAGCTGTACAGGATCACTGTGTGTGCACCTCTCCCCTCAGCCATGAACCTTGCTACGGAATAGCTCTTAAAAGGCAATTATAATGCTTCCAAATGCAAGCTGGAGCATCCCAGCCCACTAATCCCTCACCTGAAGGTCACTGGGGTCTGCTGGGAACCACAGGCAGGCCCTGTGCAAGCCAGCCCCCAGATCAACAAACAGGGCAGAGAGGAAGGACGTCCCTTTGTCCATGCTCTGGCACAGCAAAGGAACTAATGACAGCCTTTACTAAGAGAGGAACACATTAGGAGGAAAGGCTATCACAGGCTGCCCAGGGCCCTGTGTGCTATTTGGGGGCTGAGCAGCCAAGGGGAGGAGAAGCAGCCAGGACAAGCTGTGGGTTTCAGGGGAGCAGCCCTGCACACGCTGCCCATGAGGGACACAGAGCTGCCCTGAGCCACCCGGCACGAGGCACCGCTCGGACATTCCTGCTCCCCCTGCACAAGAGAGGCACATCTCAAATATGCCAGGTCCTCCTCCTTGGCAGGATTTTGGAGGGACATTCAGGCCAAGGAATGTACCCAGGCTCGTCCTGAAGGCCGGAACTAAGGCCTCTTGCATAAGGCACTGCAGGAAAAGCACAGAGCAGAGTCAAAGAGAAGTTCAAACTTTTGCAAGGATTTTCAGGGGTTTTTCAAAGTCCTTTCCATCCATTTGCGTGACTGCAAAACAGCTTCCCTACCACCAGCAGAGCAAACCTCAGGCTTCAGATTTTAAGAGGACCTTTTGTTCAATGGGAAACAAATCATGTCCTTGTTTCTACAGGACAAGATGCCTCCTTTCAATGCATCTCCAGCCAAGGCCTCGAGCAGTCTCCCAAGAGCAGGCAATTGCTTTACATATCCATGCCTCTGAAAATAGTCTGGAGTGCCCACAGCTGTACTCACGGGCTACAGCAGCACTCAGACTGCTCGAGCCTCTGCTCTGGCACAAAAGCCCAGCGAATGATGGATTTTAGACAGGGCATTTAAAAGAATGCCCACTTGCACGCTATTGAGGACTCTCTGCGTCAAAACCGAGCCTGTAAACTCATGGCATCAACTTCTGCCAGCAGCAGCTCCCCAACAATGCCCTTCTGACATAAGCAAGACCTGTCAGTCCCGAGTGTCTTACATGGGCTCCCCTGTCCAAATTCAACTGAAAAAGAAATAAAACTGCAAAAATAAACCTCATTCTTCTGAAAACAGTGCCACAGAACTCACCTCTGCAGTTCTAACCCCACCAAATCCAACATTCCCCAATACATTTTTTTTTAAGATCTACTGGTGAAAATAGGGGCAGCAGTGCTGCTGTGATTGCACATGAACAATCTGTGCTCTAACAGCAAGGCTTCTTCTGAAAGGAAAATCCAATTCTCAGCTCCCCAAACATCCCAGATACATCATTAGATGAAATACACGGTGAAGCACAGTGAGTCTGACATTTTTTTCATCTTCAAACCAAGTCCTACATTTACCAACTGTAATCCAAAATTTTACAGTATCATCTGGCTCATGGCAGGCATGCATTTGAGATTTTTAGCACTCAAGAAGCCTGTGTTTTACATATTGCATCTTGTGTGAATGCTAATCTGGAGAAAGGCAAGTTTGGCCAAATGGAATACATAAGGAAGAATTCTTCCCTGTGAGGGTGGGAAGGTCCTGGCACAGGTTGCCCAGAGCAGCCCCTGGATCCCTGGAAGTGTTCAAGGCCAGACTGGACAGGGCTTGGAACAACCTGGAATAGTGGAAGGTGTCCCTGCCCATGGCAGGGAGTAGAACTAGATGATCTATAAGGTCCCTTCCAACCCAGCCCACTCTGATTCTAAGATCTCCACTGAACCAGCCACTGACTCAGTAAATGCAAGTCCTCCAACTAAACAAACAGATGCACAACTGTAGGCCCTCTGAGGCAGGTCTTCTCCTAGAAATTGTGATTTGTTAAAGAAATCAGGTTTCCTGCAAAGAGGAGAGTTTTGTATCTGCCTGCAGCCAATCCTTGCCAGGGCCAGACACCCCAAGGGCATCGGGAACCACCACCACTGCAGTGTGCAGGATGGCATTGCCCAGCCCTGCTCAAAACAGACCCCTGTCAACATAGGAAAGGCAGCCCAGGCTCTGCAGAGATCTTACCCTCCTGCTCCCTTCTGCCAGCAGTTAAAACAAGGAGCTGCCCACTTCAGAGCAGATGCTGTGACACACACAAAGCCCCATGGCACAAACCCTGCCAGCGTCCGAGCAAGAAACAACTGCATGGAGAACTCACATGGGCAGAAGAGGAAGAAAACACCAGGTGGGAAAGCTGAACACTTGTCACCTCTGTGACACTGCCACACTTACAGGGGGCTCACAGACTGCCTGCTCAGCTGGGAGTTTCACCTTGGAGGTGCAGAGCCACAGAGCTGTTTCACCTGATGCCCAGGTAGTAAATCAAGGTTAAGCTTCCCTGTTAGAGCCACCATGCAGGTGAGCAAGTGATTTACAGCTGTACACACACAGTGTAGTAGGGAAGGTGGTTTGTAGGAGCAGGCAAGCATTTCTGCAGAGCCCCATTAGCTCAAGCACTGACCCTGTGGAGCATTCAGGGATGCAGAGCAGCAGTGTGGGAGAGGGATGCTGTGCCCAGATGCTCTCCTGGATATTTGCACCAAAGCAGGCTAACAAGTTACTGTGCTCTGCCAAGCACCACAGCTGACTACAGGACTTTCCAAAGCACAGTCTGCTTCACCCACCCATCACCTAACCAAGTGAGCTGAGCCCATCTCAGCTGTAGGGTGACAAACACAAGGGAGGCACAGGAACTCAACGGCCATGGGGACACACACTTCCCAGAGCAAACAGACCCAAACAGACCAAGCAAAGCTGACCTGGAAATGAATCACCAACATTTTGGTTCTTCTCTTTCACCACATTTCTAAAGAAAAGTTATTTGCATCACTCGTTTGAGTAACAGATTACTACGACTCCCTAGGCAAAGCTGCCCTGGCATTGGCACAGACCAGCAGGAAGCACAGGTTGCATCAGTGGCAATTACAGTTTTCAAAGGAATTGAGGATGATAATTGTAGTTTACAAGAGCTACAACACCACAGAGAAGGTGAGGTGCAGGAGAAAAGGAGGAAATGAAGCCAAGCAAGTGAAGTGTTAGAAGTTTTCAAGATCTGCCAGACCATCTGCAGATCCACACAGTCAGAAACAGAAAATCACCGACCAAACCAACCTAAGGACAAAGCCAAAGCCTTTCTGAGCCCTGGAAATGCTCACACTGAGGACCAAAGGGGCTGCAGATCATTTAAGTTTCTCCTCTAAGCTCCCATGAACACATCACTCACACCCTTTTTGCAAACAGCAACAGCTTTAAACTGAAAGAGAATAGGTTTAGATTGGGTATCAGGAAGAAATTCTTCCCTGTGAGGGTGCTGAGGCCCTGGCACAGGGTGCCCAGAGAAGCTGTTGGCTGCCCCATCCCTGGGAGTGTCCAAGGCCAGGCTGGACGGGGCTTGGAGCAGCCTGGGACAGTGGAAGATGTCCCTGCCATGGCAGGGGGGTGGAACAAGATGAGCTTTAATGTCCCTTCCAACCCAACCATTCTGTGACTGAGTAAAAGCAGTAACCCAAAGTGACCAAGCACAGGTGGGGGGCACCTGAAAGGTGAATTTTCAGAGCACAGCAAACCATCTCAAAGCTACCAGGTCTCATTTTCTGACTGGAAGAGATGTGACGGCAGCCCACAGAACAATTTTTCTTAATGCAGGACAAAGGTTCTGCATTTTACCAACTGGAAAGCACTCTTAAGAAAACACTGACTCCCAGTTTGGAAAAGGTGTTGTAAGAGGGAAAGAAGCCTTTATCAGATGATGCCATGTCACAGGAACAATTTGCACAGTGGGGAACCACAGAGAGACTCAATGATCTCAAAGGTCTTTTCCAGGGTAGTTAATTGTGTGATTCTATGACTCCAGCAGAGCAGAGATGGGGACTGTGGGAATGTCTGCCCTAGAACATCTCTGTTGCCATCTAAACTAAAACATGCTCAGAGCCCAAAATCCCTTCTAAACATGGAACCAAATGCAGCATGAGAGATCTCCAGCTCCTGCTTCACCAGCAGCCTATCCCCAGAGCAGGGTACAGGGCAAAGGAAGGAATTTTCCTGCTGTGGTGACAGCTCTTCACATGCAAGGTCACCAGGGGCAGCCAGGAGGGCTCTTGGGCTCCCTGATCCATTCCACATCCAGAATTAGAGCAGCCAAAATGCCAGGCACAGCTGGGCCAGCCAGGCTCCTGCCATGTGGGGAACGTGCTCACGTGTGAGCCGCATGGGCAGCGAGAGCCCCTGGCACGCTCGGCCACCGTGGTGTCAGCTGCTCACACACCTCCTGCCACGACCTAGCCTTGGCTGTTCTTAGGAAAACTGCTACCTGAAAAGGGTCTGCCTGGACATATCTTGGTTTCTCAGGAACAACAGCAGCCAAAACTGAAAAAAAATTAGGATTTCTCCCTATGCTGCAGCCTTGCTTATGCCATTTGAGAGTGGAACAGCACTCAAGTAAAGACAGTCTTTTAAATCTGCTTTTTGACAAAATGAATTACATTGAAACATGAAGTTTGGGGAGAGCAGCTGTGCAAGACAATCAGAAAAAGATACCCTTTCATCAGAAAAAAATTCTGGTATTTGCATGGATCGTTCAATATGGAAATGCTCTTAACTGCACAAACAGATGGGTCTGCAGCAGGTCTGCAAAAAACGTCCATGAGAACATTTCATAATAACAGGGCAGACTGCCCAGCCCTGCCCATGCCAACGTCACCACCTCCCATTGCAGTAATGCAGAATTCCCAAAGGAGTTCTGGGAAACCTGAGGTTTCGTGAGCAGCAGGTTTACCAGAAAGCTCAACCCCACCATCACCACGCTTAAATCCTCTTGCATCACAACACGGATCAAGAAAGAAGAAGTTGCGTAATGACAGAGCTCAGCTTGGGAGGGGCTGGTGAAAAGGTTTTCCCAGTGTGTTCAGAAATATTTGGCAGCACTGAGAGAACATCGTTGAGAAAACCTGGGAACAGAAAGCCCACGGAAAAGAAGAATCTTACCAGTTTAATACCATCACTTCCTAAATCCACACAGTTGACTCTGACCACTGTATTAGAACCATCTATCAGTTTTCCCCTCCAGTGTCCCACACACACTTAGGTAGGGCCTAACAAAGCTCTGCTCTCAAATCCACCTCTGAGCCACACCATCCCAACTTAAAGTTGATCATGTATCTAGCATGAATGGGCTCCTATTGCTCTTAAGAAACCCAAACCAGCTGTGTCAAAGCAGGAGCCCTATGCTCTGCAGGGAACAATGTTCTGTGTTCAGCCCCAGGCCCATCCCCTCCAGCCCAACTGACTCCAAAACAGGCACTATGTATTTCACAGAACAGCCAAAATGGAGCTCATTTCTACAGGGATACTGGGTCAGCATTTGCTCTTTGATCATGGAATCAATCCTCAACTCACCTTTGAAAACAGCTATATGGACATGCAGCCTACAAAGCAAACACCCAACACCCTGCATAGTTGTTACTGTCCCATAGGAAAACCACATCCATCTTTCTGTCCTTCCTTCTCATTAAATACATTCCCAGCTGCTCTTTGTATCTGCAGCCTTTCAGAAGCTGAACAAATACCAGATGCATCTAAAGAAATAATATTTATCTTGTGCAGCCCAACCACTCCTCAACTCTGCCATACCCTGAGTGATCCTACACCACAGAGCCCAGCTGGAAGTGGACACTGCTCCAAAACCACTCTTTATTTATCAACCTGCCAAAATTCCTTCCAGTTATCCCACTCACACCAGGCTATGCCCCAAAATCTATGTCAAGCCCCTTTCTTTAGGCAGTGGGATGCTCAGACATCTCTAAAGGAATCAACACCTCCCAGTGCTGCTGGTTCATCAGCCAACATAGGGAAGTGAACTCCGTGCCATGGGATTTGTACACTCTGTGCTCACACCTGAGAGCCAGAACACCCCAGGGGAACAGTTTTGGGGAAGACAGGATCAACAGCAGCCAGGAAATCCCTCTTCAAGAGAAATGTACTCTCACCCTGACTCATTTGACAAGATAAGTCATTTTACAAGTCATACAGACCACATGTAAATACCCTGGTGACCGTGTCAGCAGCCACTCTGCACTGATGGGCTCAGCAAGGAGAATTTGCTCTCTGTGGCTTCATGATTTTCCTACTTCCTTGACACTGAGTAACCACCAAGTCAGGAGGAAAAGCATTAACTCTAACTCCTACTTTCTGAAGTACTTTAAAACACGATAGAACAAGCAGTGGAGAAAAACAACAGCTTTTTGCCTATTTTATTAAGGGGAGAGGTTTTTTCAAGCAAATTTTAATTACTTTTTTAAAAAATACAATAATCATATAGCGTTGCAACAGAGGTCATGTGCAAGACTGACCCAGCAGGTCACAGACTTTGGCTGCCCTCAGCCAGCACTTGTAACCCTATCAGCCAAAACCACTGAATGCTGCAGAAGAATGTGCGAGTTTGACATGAGAGGAAACATTTTAGATGTTTACCATCAGTTGGGTTTTCAAAGGAGCATGGACTATTTTTACCAGTCCAGTGGGAGTAGGGCTTATATTCAGTACAAAACAGCTGATTGCTTGCTTAAACAATTTACAGTTGGGCTGTTGAACAGACCCTGGATGAAGCTTCTGTAGGTAAAATAATCAACAAGCTGTCTGCCGCTGGGAAATGCCCCATTTTGGGAAATAGATGCATCCCTGGTGGGAGCATTCTGCCAAATTTTGAAGAGCTTCTAGAAACACAGAAAGCCAGGCAGGGCAATTTTAATGGAGGTTCAAACATATCCATTGAGGGGATGGTAGAAAATTAAGCTTTTAATGAGATTTTTGGTGGACATTTCAATTTCATGCATCAGAAACCTCCAGAGGTGGAGGCCAGGTGTTACCTGCTGGAATGCCGTTTAGGGAACATCTCTTAGAAGATGGTCAGTGGCAACAGGATTGGAAAACATGCTTCACTATCACTGAATGAATCATAAAATGAATGGTCTGGGTTGGAAGAGACCTTAAAGACAATCTGGTTCCATGGGCATGGACACCTTCCACTAGACCAGGTTACTACAAGCTCTGTCCAACCTGGCCTTGACCACTCCCAGGAATGGGATAGCCACAGTTTCTCTGGGCACTATAAGGTAGCCAAGTGTGACAAAGCAAACAGGAAGGCCCTCAACTTCCTTGAGGGATTCCCCTGAAGAAGGGCGGTGACATCTATGAAAATGTATTAATGGCAAACTGCCAGGGCTCACAATTTCCTACCGCACCTCATTTCGACATTTCCAAGTGATGTGCAGAAATGCAAACAAAGAACTGAAACCCTGCTCCAAAAGGGGGGAGGTGAGAGCTCTTGTGAAACAACTGGCCATGGACACTTCAGCCCAGGAGCTCCAGGCACAGAGAGTCCCTCAGGCAAGTGCAGCAGCCCACCAGAAAAATGCCACGCTTTGAACGAGCACCCACTCACACCTCTTTTGGCAAAGCCTGAGCATTTCGTCCCCTACTTGGAGCAAGTCTCACCCACGTGTAGCTGGAGTCCTTGTCCACTGCTGCTCCATTCACACCAGGGTGCCAAGGGAGAACACACAAGCCATTCACACTGCTAAAATAATCAGGTTTTCTAGTCCAATGAACAAACTGAAGGCTCTGATCTTCCGTGTCCTGAATCCATACAGAAGTTCACCATCCTCTCTGTCCATGAACTCCATTTATCCACCACAAGTTTCAAATCTCCAGCCAGTATTTGCAATATGCCATCACTGCACAACCACAGTGCCCCTCCCTAGAGCAACCAAGTATTCTCAAAACATATCCAGTTGCCTGTATTACCTGCCAGCAGAACAAGACAAAAGTTTCACAGACATGAGAAAATCCAGGTGCCATTGTCTGCGCACACCCACCCCTCATACTGCCCCAGGTAGTTATTGTAACAACCACACCCCCAGAACCATGCAGAAAGGCAGCATTGCACAGGGTATAAGCCAACATTTTCAGGTAGGGCTCTAGATTCAGCACGAGTTATTAAATTCCTCATGCTGAATCTAGAGAGCTGTCAGAGCAATGAGGAGGATGAGGAAAAAGTACTAAATAAGAACATAAAAGCTGGTGTCATTTAGAGAGCAGCACTGCACTTGTGCTCACAGCAGCTCAGCCAAGAGCCTTTCAGACTAAACTAAAGTACCATGTTGGGTCAGAAACATGGTTGATGTTTGGCCTCCAGGTGCAACAGCACCAGGAGATGCAGTTTCTGGAGCACGTCAGCCTGGTTACCACCAGTGTTTCAACACTGCCCTTGGCAGTCCAGCTGCTGACCCTGAAGAGTGTCCACTGCAAGTGAGGAATCAAAGGGCAAGGCTAAAGCAGCTCCATAAAAACACTGTTCTTCCAGGCACACTTGAATTCCTTTCTTGAACAACATTTTGTGAGAAACCTCCCGAAGGTGGTCTGAAAAGAGCCACCTCTGGCGCTCAGTGCCACCGGCCTCGTGCTCCGGCAGTCTGCCAGCAGTTCCAGCACCTCTCCCAGTGACCCTGTTCCACTGCACCCCTAGGGATACAAGTCAGATTTACTGGTTCCCAGGACCCTCTCCATTGCCCTCTCTGGGCAAAGGGGGACTGGCAACCTCCCAGCCCTTGGCACTGCAGCTTTTTGTAAATACCACCAGTATACCCTGGCCAGCAGCTCTGCAATTCCACATTCAAGTTCCTGCCCCTATCTGGGGCACATGCCATCTAATCCTGGGCACTTACGGACATCCCACTTGTTTATCTGGTCCAATACTTCCTGGATAATCCCTTGTATTTATATGGATGGATGCTGTATCCCTGCCAGAAGCAGCTAGCAAAGGTTTCTGAGCAAAAGGCTGGAAACTAACAGATCCAACAAAACTCAAATGAAAGCTGCTCCCTTGATTCAAGGCAGCTGAGCTGCTCTCCCAGGAGAGGTTAAAAAACCCCTGTCCTCACTGCTTTGCCATGGAGCAACCACCCAAGTGCTACCTGAGTGCCTTTTCTCTTAACAGACTTGACTTAACAGAGAAGAAAAATCCCACTCTGTCTCCAGGAGTAGGATTATGTGTTATTTGAGCTCAGTAAAAACTACTTCCAGAGAAAATCTTCAATAATGCGGAATGCCCTCCCATGGAGGCACATGTCCAGGGGTGCTTCTGAATGGGCAAAACCACAGGAGGCCACAGGCACTGGGTAATCAAATGGTCACCAACCTTTAAAATCTGTCCCTTTCCTTCCTTGCTCTGCAGAGCAGAACAGCACGAGGCTGCAAGCACTTGCCAGCTCCCTGCTCCTGCCCTGCCTGGCATCCTGGGATGGAAGAAGCTCTGCAAAGCAGGAATGGGGCTTTAGATCTCCAAAACATCAAACTAATCACCCTTCCCTGCATCTCCCTGCAAACCAGCAAGTGTACTTCACAGGGATGAGTCAAGTTCTGCTTTCAAGTCAGTCCTTGCAATGGAAAAACAATTTCCAGTGACTCTGAGCATGCCAAGTGCCTGAGCACCACAGTGCTCAATCTGCTGACTCACAGCATCCAGGAAAGCACACCCCACACATGCCTGAAGGAGGCAGTTTGCTGTTCTCAGATATTTATTTCATCCCTTTGGCACAACCACTCACCTGGGAATTACCTTGGAGATTTCACTAGTAATGAACAGAATCGAGGATGCACATGAGTACAAAAGAAACAGTTGGGACAGAATAACCTCAAGATATGACAGGGGAAAATGGGTCTCAGCACACACACACAGAGCCCTTGGTAACAAGTTTTAGATCATGATCCCTGTGTTTTCCTGCCCCTCAGGCCAAACTGACAACCTCAAACCCTTAAGCAGGCAGCACCACGCTGCCCTGGGGCAGCATCATCTTTGTATCTCATCTGCAACCTACAGCAGGAAACTCAGAGCAGTTACATGGAATCAGTTAATTTTAAACCCATCATGACATTGCTGTAACCAGCCACAGCCAAAGTTAGAGACTCCATCCACCCACGGAGATAAGTCAGGGAGTTACACCTGGGGAGAAGCTGTGAGTCCCTTCTGTCCCAGCCTGTGCTTCATATATGAGTGTCCAAACACAGTGGCTGCTTGCACTACCACACAGCACTAACCACACTGCTTGATGACTGGCCAGAACTTCGAGAGGAAAAATTTCAAAGAAGCCAGGAAAGCACATGACTTGGACATGCCTGAGCTACTACACGACTCCCTGTACTCCCTATTTTAATATCCCATGTTTCTACTGATGCTCCCCCACCCCCACTCCTGTACTACCCACGCAGCTCAGTCATCCCCACGATGCAGGGATATTCCCTTTCGGAGGGATGAGAGATGCTGTCTGAAACTCCCAGTTTTGTCACCCTCTCCCACACTGGCAGATTTCAAAGCCCACCAGAAAAGAGCTACACCTTCTGTGATGGAATTTACAACTATCATTGCCCTTGAAGAAGGTACAAGATTTACAGCTTCATAAAATACTAATACATTCAATGTAATTTATTACCTATTTTAGGTGCACATAATGTGCCTGATTTCCAGAAGAAAAGCATTGTACTGTTCAGCAGTGCTTCCAAAATAATTAATATCTGCCAAAACTAACAATCTATCCCTCCCCATACACAACAGGGACATGACACAGATCGCTGGGGAGGCACCTCAGAAAGGACTGAGGGGGGCACCCCTTTTCCCATGGAGAATCCCCATCAGGAAAGGAGCTGTGCTGAGCCTGAGTAGTGCTGTGGTTATGAACCAAACCATGCACACACCCACAAATGTGGATCAGTAAAAGAAACCTTCCCAGGGGAGAATTTTGTTCTTTGAACAAACTGTGACTTAGGGATATGCTCTCGTCACCAGAAGAGCATTGGAAGAGGCTGCATCACTGGAAGGATAACAAGTCATCCAGGAAGTTACCAAAGAATTGAATGGTCAGTTTGACACAGGATGATCCAAAATCCTGAAGCCAGTGGGAGCAGCAGAGCCAACTGCATCATGCAGAAGCCCTTGGAAAGGCTGGATGTTAACAGCCAGCATCCTCTGCCACAGCATCTGTGAGGCTGGTTTGTATCTTTTATATAAAATTTTTTAAACACACTCTCATAGTTGTTTTCTTCTTATAGAAAGTTTTATTGGAAGAAACCTCAAGGCTACAAGGCCCTAAATCCATTATTACATTTTAAAGTCAAATCATATAAAGAAACCCAAACCAAACAAACCACACCTCCTAATTTTCTGTTTGTATGTCCTGTTTGTTCTAGGCCCAGAGGAGGAACCATAGGCACTTATTATTTTGTTAAACAAAGTTACAATAATCTCTGGCAGCCTTTACTATCTTTATTGCTCCTTTCTAGATGTGTAATGTCATATGCCAATATAAAAAATTAGAAGATGAATACATTCTCACAGATGGCAGAAGCCAGGAGCACTGGCCAAGCCCCATCTCCTTGGCTAGAGGGACTCTAAAAACAAAGCTCTGCCTCCTGCTCCTGCCCCTGGTCCCACCAGGCACTACCAGCACTGCAGCTGGGGTAACTGGTTTGAGAAACAGAGGCACAGGTTACACATAAAACAGGCCTCATCCAAATATTTTCACACCCCAGGGTCCAATTAGGGAGTTTTGCAATAGGTGGTGTTTTTTTTTAATTCCCTCATGGTTATATTTTTACCCCTACAAGCTGCCCAGGCTGAAGTTTATATGAGATTATTAACAGACACTTCAGCACAGAACTAAGGGCTGTCCAAGGGACTTAGGCATGTCTACAGTAGGGTGAAGGAATACTGTTCTCCTGCCCTAATTAACAACCCCTCACAAAGTCCTCAGCACTGCTGCAAGTGCTCTTAATGTTCCAGTAGCTGGTCCAGTCCATTTCCCCTGCAAGGCCCACGAGAGTCACCACAGGTACCTGCACCTGTACCACCTGCACAGCAACCACTGCTACTGACCTCAGCCTTTACACACCATTATGAAAGAGATTTCACTTTTCAGAGCAGCACTTTATCAGAAGCATTTCCTGGAGCTTCTGTTCCTTTTTTAGGCCACATCAGCAATACCAAGCAGAGAAAGAGGAATCAGAAGCAGAGAAACCAGAAATATCTGTAATGTTCACAAGCAGCCCGAGATATCCTAGTGAAGCAGGCAACAGGGAAAAATCCATGTTTCCTACCAACCCAGGATGGCCATTTGGAACTACACAGTCCTAACAGCACCGTGAGGACGACACCACAACAGCAAACACCACCTATGTACAAGTTCTGCAGCATTAGGCAATCCCATGTACTGCTCTTTGTGCTGAAAATGCAATTCCATGTGGCTTGGGATTAGACCCTCTGAGTGGAGCCAATTTGGGCAGTCCTGGACCGCTGGTGGTGCAGGAACCTTTAGTGCAGCTTGGCCCCAACAAACCCAGATGAGCTGCTCGCTCCTTCCCATCCAAGCAAGACTGGAGACAGCCACAGCCAGCAGTTCTGAGTTTTGTAATGACACGCTGCTTCTCAGAGACACTCAGCAATGCCTCCAAACACTATTCAACTTTTCCCTAATCTCCTCCTCTCTGAAAGCAAAGACCATGGTCCTGATCTTCTCAGAGCTCTCAGAGCAGGGCAGTCAACCAAACCTTGGTATAAGTTCAGCACCTTTCCCATCTAGCAGGCTACAGACTTTCTTTTTCAGATGCAATCTAGTGGGTCAGGTATTTAAAAATAAAAAAAAAACCACTCTTCACCTTTCAGAGGCTTTAATTTTCTTTTTCGACCTTTCATACAGTATAAGTCTCAAGCGTTTTAGGGAGCCAGGCTCATTTCAGAGTGTTACAACACAAAATGTGAGAGGACAAAATGAGAGAAATTTGTTGTGAAGAAAACCATGTGCCCAGAGAGGAGTAATTTTATGAGTTGTAACCCTCAGTCCTGTTTTCCCAAGTCCTCAGTGCCACAGGTTTGTCACAATGTGCCTCTTCCATTGCTCCCACTGGCATTCCTAGCTGACAGCTCCACACTACAGTGCCTGGTCACCTGTGACAGAGCCATGCTAGGAGAGTTTGTCCCAAAACAGTCAGGGGAAACTCTCTGCTTAGGAGGAAGAGAGAGTTTAGTTTTTAGCACTGTGAACACCACGACTGATAGCCACCCACCATTTTCACATCCACCCTAAGCTTTTCTCAGCATCACAAATACCCCCACAAAGGCTGCCAGAATAACCAACAAGAAAAATGTTCACCAAGCCCAAATTAAAACTGAGAGCAGCTGCCTCACTGTCACACAAAGATTTATATGCACGAAGAACCCAGTCCCCCAACAAACCCCAGCACAGGGCCTGCACTGGCTGCCAAATGGCTTTGTTTGCTTTATACCTTTACCTGCAGAAGTTTACAAGGGAGTTTTCATTCAGAAGCTGCAGTCATTTTACATCAGAGTCAGCTATAGAATCTATTTAACTAGCAGAGAAGTAAACACTTCCCAGCATTTCACCAGTGCCTTATCAATATGATTATCTACTAGGCAGTGTGTGTAATTCTTTCACTGAAGCAAAAAGGCTATGGATAGAAACTCCAGAAACTCTATGAAGCCAATTTTACAGCCACAGCCAGAGCCACACTGGTATAACCATGTTCCTTTCAGCAGCGGGGTGGCTCCCCAGTCAACTTTACACCAGGTGACTCAGGGGGACCTTCAGCGCACAATAAATCACTTAGAGTATCTGATATTTTTATTGCAATGACAGTAAGATTTCTCCATCTGCTCTAGGGACTCACCATATCCCAACGAGTTACTGTATGCCAACCATGGGGTACATCCAATTGTGCTTCTGCTCTGTCACATACAGTCATAGCCAGGTTACATGAATACAAGCTCAAGGGAAAAAGCAAAATGCACAGGAGAGCCAGGCACAGCTCTGTCTGAGGACACAGCTGTGATGCCAGCTGAGCTAGTTCAGCAGGAGCACATTACTTCTGGAGCCTGGACATCACGAGTGAAACCTACTTTGCATCAATATGAAAAGTAAGTTTTACATGGATTTTAACACTAGTAACTACTCTGGTAAAAAACCAGAAACGTACTTCAGATAGGGTTGAAAGTAACTTTTCTTCCCAAAAGTAGAGAAGCCAGTTTGTCTGAAAGCACCTCACATCCAAGTGCAAGGAATGCACATATAAACTCAGGTATTAGGAGAGCCTTTCTGCCACAGGGGTGGAAACTCGCCAGCCCACAAAACATAAACACGGGAGATAATGGAGTTTATTATCCTTTAGCTGTCGGATGTTGGCTGTTCTCATCCCGTGCCTCTATCCACATCTACCTCCTTCACCAGACAGTTGTGGCACCTGCCTCACTCCAGTCTGACCGCTCGGAGCTCTCAGCAGGTAGAGCTGCAGAGGCAGAGCTGGGAGCCCGGCGCTCCCCACTGCCATGCCGAGCACTTCAGTGCATCCCAGGAAGGGCAGAGAAGCTTCCCGGGAAGGGCAGAGAAGCTTCCCGGCACAGCTCTTCCCAAGGACACTGCAAGCAAACACGTGCTGAACCCATCTAAGGATTAGCCCCTCTCAGGTTATATGTTTCCATTCACCTCAGTAGAAACTGACACTGTTTGTACTCTTTAGGTGCTATTTACACATCCTCTCCACCACAACAGAAACAGAAACTTACCAGTAAAAAGCAACTTTGTCCCCAAGCTTCTTCTCATTGACATTTCTGTCCAGGAGGTTGTAGCAGATGTTGGTGGTCGCTCCTTTCATCCACTCGATGAAGATCTTCCCCTTGGTCACATCGAAGTTGTACTTCAGGAAGGGTCCCGTGTGCTGACGCTTCCAGTAGAACTCTTTAGCGATGTCCCCCCAAAATTCTGCAAAGGCAACGGGCACCGGAGCCCGTGAGCGGGAAACAGGGATGAGGGAACGGGGATGAGGCAGGTAACATCTGTGGGGACACGAGGGGCACCCCCGAGCACCCCACACGCGGGGGTTGGCAGAGGGCTCCCCGCGCTCCCCACAGCCCCGCGGGCAGCCCCCGGAGGGCCCGGGGAGCCGCCGCCCCGCCGCGCCGGCCCCGCTCACCGTGCGGCTCCTCCACGGAGCGCTGGTACAGGCGCTGGTAGTGGGGCAGCGAGGAGACGTGGGCCGCGGGCAGCAGCTCGGGCCGCGGCCGATAGAGCCGGGCCTGCTCCCCCGGCAGCACCATGGCGAGGCACCGGGGCTGTGCGCGGGCGGGGNCCCCTATCAGCCAAGTCACCCTGCAGCTAGGTACCCTACCCACCGTGTCCCCCCTGTCACCAGTGTGGCCCTCTCCAGTGGTGTTCCACTATCAGTCATGGCCCTTCTGTCAGTGGTGTCCCCTTGCTGGCCACGTCCCCACGACCAGCGGTGACCCCTGTCAGCAGTGTCCCCCTGACAGCAGTGTCCCCTGTCAGTGGTGTCCCCCTGACAGCCATGTCCC
>VYZP01022112.1:36431-104978 GCA_013400635.1 Hypocryptadius cinnamomeus
GCAGCGGCCCCCCCCCTCAGTGGTGTCCCCTGTCAGTGGTGTCCCCCTGACAGCCATGTCCCCATGATCAGTGGTGTCCCCTGTCAGTGGTGTCCCCTGTCATTGGTGTCCCCCTGACAGCCATGTCCCCATGATCTGTGGTGACCCCTGTCAGCAGTGTCCCTCTGACAGCCATGTCCCACTCTCAGTGGTGTCCCCTGTCACCCCTCGGGCCCCTGTCCCGCACCATCAGCCCTGTCCCCCCATGTCAGCAGTGTCACCATTTAACAGCCCTGCCCTGTCAGCCACCTCTCCCTTGCCAGCAGGAGTTGTGTTCCCTCTGTGCCAGTCCCTGCCACTTTGCCAGGCAGAGGGAGCAGCCCAGGGCACTGTCTGTGAGCTCCTCCTTCACCAGCCCCAGCACAGGCCAGCGGGTATGGCCACTCTCTGTGCCTTGTCCCCCTGCAGAAAACAACTTTCATGTGGATCCATGACCCTCCACTTCCCCTCCACCGAGCTGTGTGTGCACAGCAAGCTGTGGCAGTTCACTGAGCGCCTTCCTCCTGCAAAAACTTTGTACAGATCTTTTTAAGTAGTGAGAAATGAAGCATTTTTTTTCACTGTTTTTCACCAAGAAGGCAGTCATGCTGGAACAGGAGCCCACATTAGGAGTAGGGTCACAGACCTTAGACACAGACAAAATTCAACAAGATAAGCCCCTGAGTAGCCATGCCCATTGGAGCAGGAGGCTGGAGCTGGGGTCTCCCAAGGACCAACGTGATTCCAAGAGTCTGGTCTCAGAGCAGGAGTTGCCTGTGGTTGTACCTCCTGCAGCAAACCCCTTGTCATCCTAATTCTTAACATTCCCTGCACTGAGCCCAACTGCCCCAACAGCATTGCCTGCCCCTATGACATTGCCTGCCAAGACGATATTTCTTAGGAAGGCTGCCAAAACCTCAAATTCCTTTTCTCCACTGGGGAACTCACCCCTTGGAGCAAAGCACTGCCATGCCCAGGCAGCCACCTGCCCTGGGAATTTTGTGCTGGTTTGGGCCAGGGCCAAGGAGCACTCAAAAGATTAAAGTGCATAAACTTGAAGTTGGCACAGTGTCAGTGAGCAGGTACAGCCTACTCTGGTATCCTTGGGTTTTCCCCAAGTGCTTTTGTGCACTCCCTGGGAGTGTTGCCCTGCTCTAGACTGGAGAAGACACAAACCTGTGGATTGGTGAACATCGTCTGCCACTCCAAGCAATGTTCTCATCAGCAAAGAGGCCAGAAACAGTTCTGCACCCAAAAGCGGCAGTACTGGTGTGTATTTTTCATTAAGGATGTTCTCTAGTTTTGAAGGGCACAGCTGTGCTGCAGCTCCCTGCTCTGGTGTCAGTTTGCTGCCTGCCCACACTGCTTCAGGGCAAAGGTTCTTCTGTGACTCTGTTTAGGAGGACACAGCTGGTTTACTCTGAGGTGAAACCCAGGAGTAGTTCAGGTGATACCTCCCTCGGTGGACTGTGTCCTATGGACAGTATCACTCCAGAGATACTCTCTACACACCTCCAACATGAGCTCAGCAAGATTTACATCCTAAATCTGTCAGCCACCCTCACACCATGCTGTAGCCCATGTAACAAAGCTTCCTCAACCATGTAATATAAAATCCCTGTCCTGGAAAGCTACAGTGTTGCCTCATATTATTAATTTCTCTGTTAAAAAAAAAAAAATTAAAAATCACAGGAACGTCAGTGTGCAGGGTCTCAATCTCTATCACATGGATGAAGGTGAAGTCTCCAACACAAGTCCAATGCCCAGTTTTAGCCCATTCCATTTTGGACTTTCAGCCTGGGATCACTGGTTTCTGAGCCCAGGATTTCTCTGTGGCTAGACCAGTAAGGATACAGCCAAATCCTGAAAGCGATTTCCCTTGACCAGCCAGCAGTATCATTACCTCCAAGCTCCTGATTACAAAAGGTGGGGTTTTTTTTAAGAAAAAGTAATTTTGGCTCTGCAGCCTGGGCTCTTGGACAGGGGTATTTTTGAAACTCCTCAGGAGCTATGACAATTGCACTCCAGCACTCCCCTTGGACTGAAGGTTTGGGAACAGCTCCATGAGTTTCTGGGTAAACTTGGCACATCATTTAACCCCAGCTGGAAACCACTCTGATCCTCTCCTGAGAAGTGGGACAAACCCTGCACCTCTAATGTCCTTCACAAGCCACCTCACATTGATAATTTTCTGTTATGAGTTGCCAACCTTCATTTCCAGCAGTCTGTGTCCCAGGGATTTTGCATTTACCAGCAGCTCTCTAACAAACCCTCTGTCCCCCTAGGTGCCAGGAAGGGGGCTGTTATTCACCCCACTGCTGGGAAAGGGCTTTGTTACTCTCCTTGTCACAGGATGGTGTCCCAGAACCAGCAAAGAGGTGGTTTGCAGATCTGGGAGGTGCTCTCTGCTTCCCTTCTCATTGGCCTTTTGCTTTCAGTGATTTGGCCAGCTGAAACCCCCCACCAGCCTCAATGACAGCATGATTTCTGTCCAGCAACTGTTGCCTGTGTGTGTAGGACATTCTGAGCCATGAGGCAGGGGCAACACCATGTCCCACCACGTCCCACGAGCCACACAGCTGTCCTTCATCCAACATTGTTCAGTTTGGGCTGCTGCAGCCAGGGAATTTTGTTCTTGTGCTGCAGCTGTCCACAGCTGTGGCCCCGGAAGCTGCCTGATGGGGAGAGGGTGCATCTCCTCTCAGAAAGCACCTGCAAAGCAGAAAATTCCAAATAGCCTCCTGTTGTTTTCCCCAGCTCTCTCCTGTTCCAGTAAGTCTCCAAGCAGCTGTGTACACTGTTGTGAACCACAGAGGTGGTACCATCAGTCAGACCCCCATGGCACAAACACAGCCTTCCTCATCTTTTCATTTCAGTGTCTCACAGCTGAAAAACCACAGAATCATGGAATGCTTTGGGTTGGAAGGGAACTTAAAGCTCATCTCATTCCAACCCACTGCCATGGGCAGGGACACCTTCCATTAGGCCAGGATGTTCCAGGCCCCATCCAACCTGGCCTTGAACACTTTGTGGATATGCCTTGGTGATTCTACAGGATCCAGGAAAGGGGCTCCTGCTGTGTGACCATGCTTTGCTGCTCCAGTTCCTCCACCCCAGGGCTGTTTGCATCCAGCTGGGCTCCTGCCCTGGGGGCTGGTGTGTGCTGGAGCTGGATGCTGCAGGGTTTGCTTTGAGCTCGGCTCCCAGCTCTCCTAACTCACCAGGCAGTCCTGGAAAATCAGCTGCATTTTAGGCTCTTTATTGCCTCTTCCTGTAAAGGAATAAAAGTACTTAAAGTGTATATGTTATTGAAATTACTTAAAGTATATATGTTAATGTATATTAAGGTCTCTTGAAGAGACTCAGATAGTCAAAAAAAATATACTGGCCAAGATATGTGGTATCCTGCTCACACTCTGCTTTGGATACTCTGGAAACTTGGGATGCTCTGGAAACAGCCTCTCTAGTGCAGCACTGACAGCAGCCCTAGTGCAGCTCAGCAATTCAGTAGCTGTGGTGGGACCCTTCACTGCATCTTCCCTGACATGAAAGATCTCAGTCCTGGAGATGTTGGGGGTGGGGGAAAGAAACTGGAAAGTGTGAACTGGTTTGTACACCTCAGACCTCCTGATCTGGTGGGGTGAGCAGGAGGCAGCCTCATAAGGGAAACTTGTGCTAATTTGGGCAAAGTACTGCTCCAGGTGACTTACCTGGGGGTCCAAGTGGGATCACAGGGCATTGCCTTCTGGCCTTATTGCCAATAAATGTGGGAATCACATCCCCATTCATGCAAATCACTGAGAGAGTCAGGCAGGAAAGATGCAACCCGCAGCAGTGAAGGAAGGAACCCAGGAAGGCACGGAGGAGTCTGAGCTACACCAAGGCACCAGTGTGATGACTGAGGCTCATGGGCTTGTCTGGAAGAAGACAGCAAGCCACCTCCTCTCCCATTGCCTGTCCACTCCTCCCAGAGCATCTCCTGGGCAGGGCAGCCTGGACCAGGGCCTGGTGAGGCAGATTCAGCAGCTTGGTGTAACACCTCTCAGTGATGCTAATCAGAGAAGGCATCTTTTTATCATAGATCTTACTCTTGGTGAACTTACCACAGCACAAACAAGTTAGTGCCTTGCATGGCCATGCCAGAGGTACTGGGTGCCTTTATCAGAATATCCTGCAGTGGGAAGGGAAAGATTTCTTTAACCACAGGCAAGGGCAGAGAACTGAGGGGCAGAACAAAAGAGCAAAGGATCTGGAAGGAATCACAAGTGACACCAGCAAAAACTCCTGGGACTTGCAGAGCAGGGGTGAGATGGAGTGGGAGGCACAGGAGATGGAGTGAGAAGATGTGACCAGGCTGTGGATCTTCCTGCTGGGGCTTTCTGGGCTAATTTTGTGCACATGGCCAGACTGGGCAGCCCTTCATTTGCTGAATGAATCAGCAGTCAGCAGCAGCAGGGTTAAACACCGGATTGTACTGTCTCCCCACTGAGGACACTCCCCCTCGTCGCTGGCTGCAGAGGAAATTTTAATCAGCACCGTGATAAGAGCCCTTCAGTCCTGCTGGGAGTTATCAGCTCCTTTGTTTGTAAATGTAACTGCTCAATACCAATACACTTGGCTCTGGGTTCGGCACTTCCCTGCTCCACAGCCCTTTGGCTCAGGCTGCTCCCTCCCTCCAGCCACCCCTTAATCAGGGTGTTAAAACAGCCCAGGTTGTGCTGAAAACAAGGATCAACCCTGCGCTGTTTCCTTTCTACCCCTGCTGTCACTGAGAGAGAGAGTTCTGAATTTGAGGCGGTTTTAAGCTTCAAGGAGTAGCTGATGAATATCAGAGCCTGGTAATTTAGCCCTCTGCAGAGTACAGACAATATATTCATAATCATTCTGTATGGAGATGAGCTAGTAATGCAATCAGGCTTATAAATCAAACCCAGGAGACATGTTAGTGATGTTTGCCTGAGCCTCTCGAGCGATCTATCCACAGGAAAATGTCTGTCTGACTCTTAGATGGGGCCAATTAACTTATAAAGATGCTCTCTCCTCTCACAGTGGCTCATTTGTTTACTTGGGCTCTGCCAGCTGGTGCTATTTTCATTCTGGGAGAGGGGGCCAGGTCGGTAAGAGATTTGTTGGAAGCCTGGGCTGCAAAGAAAGGGAAGCTGCCTCAGGAGAGGCAGTGCCTTCATCAGCAGCACAGCGAGGAGACTGGGGTTTAATAAACAGCTTCCCTGTGTGAGCTGTCCCCAGGCTGCAGAGCGTGTCCTTTCACTCCCATAAACGTGGCTGCCTTCTTTTGTCCCTGTTTTATTGAGCAGGGAGGGATAGCTGGAACTCTGGGTCAGGCTCGGTCATGCCCGGGGTGAGGGCTGTGGACACAGGAGCACATCCCACACTCTGGCAGATTGGGAATCAGCACCAGTGGGGCTGGGAGGGTGATGCCAGCACCCAACAAACAGCTCTGCTCTTGCTTTGCTTCCTTCTGGCTTGGCCACATCCTGCCCCACGCCATGTGCTGGAAGCAGGATGGGATCTGCTTTGACTGAGCAGGATTTAAGGTGTGCTGGCAGCCAGGCAGAGCTGGGAGCAAAGGGACACGGCTGGAGCAGGGCCAGCGCGGAGCTGAGGTCGGTGCTGACACCAGAGGGTGGTGTGGTCTCACGCTGGAAAGCCACCGCTGGAGGCACATCCCTGCCCTGGCACGTTTGTAAGGAGAGGACTTGGAGACAAGCTCACATTTATTTTTTCATAGAGATTTTTAATGTTTATTTTTTAACAGACTTGGTTTAAATTTTTGTTTTCTACAATAATTCAATGTAAAAATCCCAGTACAATATACAACAGTTTGAACATTTGGAATAAGAAATCCAGCTTGGGGAGACACGTAAGTTCAGCTAGTTCCTAACACAGGCAGCAAATTCCCTCCACCCTCCCCCAGATTTCCCAGCCAGGAAGGCATATGGGCAGGAATGCTTTACAAATGTCACACCCACCATATAAAGACACTGGGTGCTGTGTCCCTGCAGTGGGACATCCCCTAGGAAAGGGCATCCTCCCCTCCATGGGATGGCTGGGAGCCTCCAGCATGGCAAGGCAGAGTGTTCAGGGAAGCGAGGCTGGCTGGCCCTTGTGCGTGAGTGATGTGGGATGCTCTGAAAATGCCCTGCATGCAGGTCCTGCAGGGTTTGGAGCTCCCATGGCATGGAGAGGAGACCTGTCCTCCCCTTGGCAGCACTGCCAGCAGCCTGGTGCCCTACTGCAGCCATAAGGCTGTTGGAAGGGGATGGCCCTGCAGGGCCCAGCCTAAGGGGCAGAAAACAAGGATGATGAAAGATCCCTGGCTCTTGGGTCTGAGGGGACATCTCAGGGATCATTCACTGGCCTGGGAGCTGGCAGCTTTTTCAGGAAGCCTCGTTGGGATGGCCCATGGTACTCAAGCAGCCTGGGAATAGTCCTGCTTGAACAGCCTGGAGTGGTGCTGCTCAAGTGACATGGGGTGGTCCTGCTTGGGCAACATGGGGAGGTTCTGCTCCAGCTACATTGGATGATCCTACCCAAACAGTCTGGAGAGGTCCTGCTTGAGCAGTTTGGGATGCTGCTGATCAAGCAGGGTGGGATGATCCTGCTCAATCAGCATGAGATGGTCCTGCTGGAACAGCATGGAATGGTCCTGCTCAGGCAACATGGGATGCCCTGCTTGAGCACAGTGGGATGGTCCTTGTGGAGAATGGGATGGTCCTGCTGGAGCAGTGTGTGTGGTGGGTCTGTTTGAGCACCATGGAGCAGCTGCAAGTGGCAGGGATAGTTCTTCATGTCCTACAGCATCCCAAGCAATGCATTCAAAGCCATTCCTGGCCTTTCTCGCCCCTCTTGGAAATCCTTCACTGCTGGAAGTAATCCTAGGGGAATCTAGTCAAGCTCCATGTTCCACATCAGTTATTGCTAATGTTAGACTGAGACATTGGTGACTTTATCTGGCTGAAACCTTTATCTGGTTACTGAAACCTTCCAAGGGCAGAGGTCATCCCCCTTTCCCCCATGACCAGTTCCAGCTGCACTAGCCGTAGGGAGAAGTGTTTTCTCATGTCAGGAAGGGCCCTTCCTGTGTGCATCAGGGGTGGCTGAGCTGGTAGTGACTTTGCTGGGTTGGTAAGGGATGGGATATAAGGCAGGAGAAGCGGGAAGAGAAGCAGAAAATTGTAGCTGGAGTCAGATGTGCTGGGAGTAAAAGTGCAGGGAGGAATGGGAGAGGACAGGCTGGGAGAAGACTGGAAGTCAGGACAGAGGTAGGAGATGAAGGAGAATGTAAGGACAGTTATAGAGGGAGCTGTGAGGTAAGGAGGGATGGCTGGAGGTCAGGGAGGGGTGGAGAGGGAAATCTGTGAGGTTGGTGGGACACTTAGAGGATAAAGAGGGACAGGAAGGTGGGGAAAAGTGGAGGAGCATAAGGAGAAACAGGGACACTGTGGGAGGCAAATAACAGAGGATGGTGAGATAGCCAGAGGTTGAGTTTGAGAGGGACAGGGAAGAGGTGAAACTGCAGGAAAAAGTAGGGGGAACAATGGGAAGTGAAGGGTCACAGGAAGGACTGAGGTGGAGGAAGCAGTATGAGATGGAGGGTGAAGGAGATGGAAGATGGTGGAAAGGACAATGAATACGAAAAGTGAGGTTGGGGAGGATGAGGAGACTGGGCAGATGGTAGGAAGTGGAGGGTGAGGAAGGACAGGCAAATAGTGGGTGGTGTGGGGCATGAGGAAGGATGAAGGACAGTGGGAAGTGGAGGATGAAGAAGGTGGACAAAATCAAAGAGGAAAACAAGGAGAGATTAGATGGCAGGTGGTGGAGGAAAAGATGGAGGGGAGATGGAGAAGAGGAGGGATGAGGAAACACTGGGAGATGGACACGGATGACAGGAGGAATGACAGCCACTAAGGGGACAGAAGAAGACAAAGACTGGAGGGCAATGGAGGAGGATGAATGAGAAGATGGGAAATGGATAAGCACAAAGAAGGGATTGGAAATATGGAGGTGGAGAAGGTAAAACTGTGTGACATTAGCAGTTGAAAGGATGGTGAAATGGGAGGTGAGGGTGGATTTTGGGATGGGGAAGTGAAGTTAGTTGGGAGAGGAGATAGGAAGAGAGAAGAGGATGAAGAAAAATGTGGAGAAGATGAGGAGTGGAGGAGGTTGGGGTGAAGGTGGGAGCTAATGGAGAATAAGCAGGGATAAACTGATGGTAAGATGTAGAGGACAGTGGTGGGGGGAGCCAGAGAAGACAATGAGATGTTGACATGAATACGAAAGGAAAAGCTGGATGCAAAGCAAGGCAAGGATGGGTGGGGCAGGGTGAAGGTGAAGAAGGAAAAAACACAAGAAGAAGGTGGTGGTGAATGAAGGTAAGGAACAGGATGTGGTGAACGAAGGAGCAGGTTAGAGAGATGGGATGAAAGTGTGGCAGGAAGACTGGAGGGTGGAAGGCAGTGGAGGAGCACAGGAAGGAGGGATGAGAGGTGGTGGGTGACAGGAGAACAAGGAGGGATAGGATGCAGTGTAGGATGCAGGAGCACAAGAGGGTGGGAGGGGACATGGTGGGTAATGGAGGAGCACAGCATGGCAGGGAGGGATGGGACACAGCTGATGACAGCACACTGGAAGGAGTGTGGAAGGAAGGATGGGATGTGAAGGGAGAGGGGAGAACAGGGAGGGATTGGAGGTGGTGAGTGACAGTGGAGCACAAGAAAGGATAGGACACAAAGGAGGATGCAGGACAGGAAGGAGGGATGGGACATGGTGGCTGATGGATGAGTACAGAAAAGAAGGATAGGACCTGGGGGGTGATGGAGGAGGGTGGCAGGGAAGGATGGGACACTAGATGACTGCAAGGAAGGAGGGATGGGTGAACAACAGAGGAGCAGTGGAAAAAGGGTTGGGACATAAAAGGTACACAGGAGGGATGGGATATGGTGGGTGATGGAACACGGGAAGGAGGAATGGGATGGAGTAGCACAGGAAGGAGGAAGGAGGGCTGGGTTGGGTTAGGGTTGATGAAAGAGCACAATAAAGAGGGATGGAACAAGAGCAGGGATGAAAGGGATGGGACATGAAGGATGATGGAAGAGCAAAAGAAGGAGGGTGGGTTTTGGTGGGTGATGGAGGAGCTCAGGGTGGGACAGTTTGATGGAGTGAACCTGAGGGGATGATGGGACCAGCAGGTGATCAGGGAATCACAGAATCATTAAGGTTGGAAACGATCTCGGAGATCATCAAGTCCAGCCGAGGGGCACAAGGGCAGGGAGCCATGGGCAGTGGAGGAAGGGGGATGTGGGTGTGTGTGCAGCCTGGGGTGAGCTGCTGGGCAGGCTGGCATGGCACATGGCAGCTGTGAGAAACACCAGCATCACAAGGACAATGCAGAGCTGGGGGCAGCCTGGTGTGGAGTGACAGTGCTGGCAGTGAGGACCCGCGGGAGCTGACAAGGAGCCCTGGTGTTGTGGCACAGCTGGGGTCAGCACATGGGGATGGTGTCAGGGACAGACAGGTGGGTGAGGAGAGCATGGGGACACCATGTGTGGGCTGGGCAGCAGGCAGGATGGTAGGAACAGAGGCACAGGATCACGTCACCCCACACCTCCCTCTGCAGCAGCACTGCCCCAGACAGGACAGGCAGCATAGCTCCCCCATCACAGCACGGGAAGGCAGCACCAAGGGTGGGGGTGAGGGGTTGCAGGGCCTTTATTCATCACACAACAAGCAGGCATGACACAGGGGTACAGGATGGGGTGGGCAGAGAGCCTGTCATCGGGGCAGGAGGTGCCCTTCATGCGACCTTGGCAAGGGCTGGTGAGAGGAAGCAGGAGGACAGGGCAGGGGCAAACAGCTTTACCCAAAACACCTCAGGTTTCAGCCCAGACTGGGCACTGGCATGTGGACAGGGGCAGAATCCATGGAGGGGCTGGAGTAGAATCAGCCACCTCCACACCTTAAGCAAATTTTCCCCACAAATTCCTTGCCGACCTCATCTCAGCCCCCCTGGGAAATGCCCAGCACCGCTATTTACAGAGTAAGACAGAACTGACCAATATTACAAATAATTAAAAGGCAGTTTTAAAAATGAGAAACCACATTCCAAAAAGTAGAGAGTCTTTTAAAAAAACCAAACCAAACCAAAACCCCGATTATCCATGAAAATGCTAAAAACCACCTCGAAATTATCTATGTACAGCAGGAGATTGCCCGTGGCAGTGCTGGACCCAACTCCTCCATGGCAGGCAGGGACACAGCCCGGCCCTGGCTGCTGGTGAGGGTGGGCAGCAGCTGCCCTGAGTCCCCCAGCCGGGTGATGAGGGTCCCCCGGGGGCTGGCCGGGTGCCGTAGGAACAAAAGGCCATCGGTACTGGGCCTGCTGGGCCCTGGCTGATGCTGGTGTGTCCGGGGACACAGGCAGTGAGCGGCTGTCGTGGAGATGCTGACGGAGGCTGCGACGTGGCAGTGATGCAGCAGCTGCTGCGGGCAGCGAGTGGCCGGACAGGAGAGGGCAGCAGCCTCGGCAGCACCAGCAGTTCTTAAGAGAAACTGTGAGATGACAATGTGCAGAGGCCCTGGAAGCAGTGTACAGAGCTCCAGAGCGATGCACAGAGGCCTTGGAGTGGTGTACAGAGCTCCTGGAGCAATGCACAGAGCCCTTGGAACAGCGTACGGAGCCCCCGGTGCACTGGACAGAGCCCCAGAGCAATGCAGAGCCCTTGGAGCAGTGGATGGAGCCCCTGGAGCAATGCAGAGCCCTTGGAGACGTGCACAGAGCCCCCAGGACAAGGCACACAGCCCCAGAGCAATGCACTGAGCCCCAGGCACCTGCAGGCAGCTCCATCTGGGTGAATCCCTGCCTGGCCCCTGGCAGGCGGCTGGAAAATAGGTCAGGCAGCTGCCTCAGAAATCTCTGTTCTCTCCTGGAGCTGCACAGGGGCACCAAGGCTGCTCTGTGTGGGACTGGGTCGCAGTCCCCCAGCCCCAGGAGCTCTGCAGTGCTGGGGGGACTGTGGCTGCTGCCCCCTCCCTCCCTGGGTAAGGCTTTTTCTGGTGGTGACAGAGGGATGCCCGGCACAGACCACGGGCCACGCTGCAGCCTCCCAAACCACAATCTCTTAATCCAATTGGTGCCTCTCCAAAGTAGCTCATTTCGGTATTTTTAAAATGCACTTGGTTTTGCATTGCAGGCTGTCCGGAGTTGGGCAGGGCCAGAAGTGGAGAAACAAAAAAAAAGAAAAAAAAAGAGAGAAAAGAAAAAAAAAAAAAGAGAAATATGTATATTCAGCACTTAAGAGAAAAAATAACTACAAGCGGCCCCAAGCAGGGAGGTGGGTGCAAGGCAGGGGCACCACAGCCCCGTGGGAGCAGGGGATGTGCACACACACACACAGAGGCACAGGCCACCTCTCCCCACGCTGTGCACCCAGCGATCCCAACCTGCAGCTGGAGGAGCCCTGGGACCACCCGGACCCCTCCCAGCAGCCAAGGGCCTCAGCAGCACCCCAAGAGCAGAAGAGTGGCTGAGGAAGGCCCCCAGCCGGCCCAGCCCGGGTGACCACAGGGAGCCTCCCGCCTCCTTCCTGCCGGGGAAGCACACGCTGCCCGCGGCTGATGCAACCGCGCAGCAATCGGGCAATCGGCCCGCGGGATGCCGGCAGGATGCTGCAGCCCAGCCGGGGCGAGTGCAGCATCACCCCTCGGCCAGCTTCCCTACAGCGGCCCAGCCCTCCCCGTCGACACCAGCAGCCTCCCCTGGCTGCTGTCCCTTTCTCAGCCCTCGGCACAGCAGGGTCTCAGCTGACATTCCCGGCGCGGTGGCACCGGCCAGGACCCCCCGGTGCCGGCAGCGGATGTCTCTGCGCAGGCAGGAGGTGATGCAGCCACCCTGCCAGGGTGTCCCCGCACCCCGGGGCTACCGGCAGCCTCCGGCTCCACATCTGCTTCGTAAGCGTCCCCGGGGCCGAGGGGACGTTTAGGAGACAGATGAGCCCGCGCCGCCTCCGAGAGGGGCCCCCGCGGGCTCAGCGCGGGCGCTCTTCTGGCAGGACAGTGGATGGCAGGCACGCTGCGTCCCCCGGCCCCCCGTCCTCACTCACTCGAGGCCCCCGGCTTCTCCTCCGCCCTGGGGGGGTCCGCGGGGTGCAGTTTGCACTTGGAGGGGGAGTGGCGGACCGCGGAGCGGGACGGCCGGGCAAAGCAGGAGGTGAGGGACTGGGAGCTGCAGTCACACGCCGTGTCCTGCAAAGATAGACAGGGCACAGCGGAGTTAGAGGGGTCAGGCACCCTGTCCCCCGCCACGGCGGGACACCCCGGGGGGCTCCGTGCCTCGTTACCTCGCTGGCTATAGCCGAGATGAGGTCGGGGTCCCGCAGGGCTGCGTCCTTACTGCCCTGGGCAGGGGACGAGGGCTTGGGGTCCTCGCAGCTGCCCTGCTTGAGGACCTTCTTGTTCAAGACACGGGAGATGTTTTCATGGTGGGTGGCAGGGCTAGGTTGCTCGGCTCTCTTGCTCTCCTCCCCAGTGGTTTCCTTCTTCTCCTGGGGGGCAGTGGGGCTCTGCGCCCGCCCGCAGACGTTCCTGAAGAACTCCTGCACGAGGCCATACTTGGGTGCCTCGGGCTTGGCCCGGCTGCTCTCAGGGCAGCCTGGCTTCCAGATGGACTCGGTGCTGCCCGCGTGCTCCACCACGCTGAACAGGCTGGACAGGCCATCGTTGATGTTGCTGAGGACGGGGCTGTCACGGGTAGTGGTGGAGCGGGCCCAGGCAGAGCCGTTCTGCTTGCTCTGGTGCAAGTTCCACAGGCTCCTGTCCTTGGAGGCATCCAGCTTGGAGGAAGACCTCCTCTGGAGCTTTGGAGAGCCGTATTTTGGAGAGCAGCATGGCCGCTCGATCCTGGAGTGGACCTTATCCAGGGACGAGGAGATCTGCTTGCTGCGCACGGACACGAGGGAGGAGCTCCGCGGTGACCAGCTCTTGCCATGCATGCCAGTGCCGCGGGGCGGGTCGGTCTGGAGGCCCACGCTCACCGTCTGGATGGTCTGTGTACCCACGTGGGCCAGCCCCACTGTCTGACTGGAGGTGCTTTTCACCTTCCTCTCGAGCGAGCTGGAGCGGATGGCCTGGCGCACGCAGTTGGTGATCTCCTTCATGTCGTCGCTCATGTTGCCGGAGATCTCCAGGTCGTGCAGTGAGGGAGGGAAGCGCGGCACCGGAGGCACCACGCTCTCCCCCGTGCCACCGTCCAGCAGCTCCTGCTGCTGCTTGGAGAAGTTGCACAGCCACTGGCTGTAGGTGCCCTCGGCGCTGGCCGACTCCTCCGGCTCCTTGGGCTTGGCCATGGTGAACAAGAATCCAGGCTCGATCATGATCTTGCCCTCCTTGTTGTGCACCAGGGGCGCCTCCAGCCGCCGCACCACCGGCGGGCTGTAGTAGATGCGGATCCCTGTCTTGTCGGGTGCCGTGTAGCTCCTCTGGATTTGTTTCTGTGCTGGGTCGTGCCCGGAGAGGCTGCTCCCTCGTGAGTAGTCCCAGGAGGAGATGCCCAGCTTTTCCTTGGCCAGGCTGTCAGGGGCAGGTTGTTCGATATTCACATATGTACAGTTTGAGGGAGGAAGGCTGGTGCTGTCCCGGATCCCGTTGGGCAGCATCTGGGTGGTTGAGGATGCCTTTTTGCACCGGGCATGGTCACCCAGCCCTGGCACGGTCTTTCCAGAGAGGTAGGGAGAACAGTCGAGCAAGCTTTCAAACTCTGACATGGAGGAAACAGACTTGGTCCTGTGGGAGGAGAGAAGATGGGGATCAAAAGGGGGCAGGGCAGGGGACTGGGGGACAGCTGAGGCACTCTGTTCCCACCCTGATGGGACCCTCCTGGGCACCTAGTCCTGCTCCTCACAGGGAGCCCTTTGCTTCCAGGACTACCCTGGAACAGGGTTGCATCTGCCCTGTGACTCTCAGGGATGTCAAGCCCAGGGGCCCCCTCTATGTTCCAGGGACTATGGAGGCACCAGCACACTCACCTTTTGAGGTTGGTTCCTTTGGCTTCTGCTTCAGAGATTGTCTCCTTGTCTGTGATTTTCTCATTGAGAGCCTAGGAGGGCACAGGAGAAAGCTCCAGGGTCAGCAAGCACAGGACCAGAGCACAGAGACGGGCTGGAGCTCAGGGGCTGCATCCTGCTCCCCTCCAGCACCACCAGCTTCCCCACACACTGAGGCACAGCAGTCCCAGGACTGCATGGGGCTTGTTGCAACCACATCTATTTAAAATCAGCTTTTTATTACCCCACAGAAGCTCTTGGGGTTCAGCCATGCCCTTCATTCTCCTGGCGCTCTCCCTTGCAGCCTCATTTGCTGTTTAAGGGGGTGTTCATTTGGGTTCACACATCCTCCCATCTTAGCAGAGACCTGATCCCTAAGAGCAGCCTGAGAGTACTCCACCTTCTCTTACCCACCTCTTTCCAGTTGCTGCCGTGCTTCTCCATTTCAGAGTGCTTCAATGCCCATGGATTGGATCCTTTCTGCAACTGGAGAATGTATTGG
Source organism: Hypocryptadius cinnamomeus (assembly GCA_013400635.1). NCBI lineage: Eukaryota > Metazoa > Chordata > Aves > Passeriformes > Zosteropidae > Hypocryptadius > Hypocryptadius cinnamomeus. The sequence goes on from VYZP01022112.1 coordinate 51,009, forward strand.
TCACTCAACAGATGCAACATGAGCCTCTCTGGGCAAACAAAAGCATGAAACGTTCTCGGGGCAGGCAGCAGAAGCTGGAGGACACGTGCAGGATGGGGGACACCATACCTGGTTGAGTTTGTTCTGCAGGTCCTTCGCTTGCTGCTCTGCCTGCTGCTGCTCCTCCTTGAAGCGAGCCAGCAGCTCCACCTTCTCCTGGTTCCAGTTCTTCTCGCTGATCTGTAGCTGCTTGGTGAGGTCCATGACAGCGCTGTAGGACTCAGCCAGGAGATGCTGGTGCTCCTCACGCTCCCTCTTCAGTGCCACCTTCCAGTCTGGCAGCGCACGCTCCGCGATCCCTTTGCCTGCCTTTGACTCCAGCTGTGGGGACATGGTGGTGGCTGTGAGGGACCCAGGGCTCCAGTGTGGTGATGGACATTTCCAGCAAACGGGCAGGGCTGCGGGCATCCCGCTTGCCAGCGCCACTCCCATGCTGCCAGGCTGGGCAATAAGCATGTCCCCAAGGATTTGACACACACAACATGGCTTGCCCATGGCACAGCCAAGCCATGGCCAGCCCTGGCTTGCAGCCACATCATGCCAGCTGGCCAGCAGATGGTCACTCAGCAGGACACAGGCTGAATGTCCTGCCTACCTGGCTGTGCTCCTGCCTGCAGGACATGGCTCCTGGAGAGGGGCACTATCACCTGCAGTGCTGCCTGAGAGGCCCCCAAGGATGCAGCACCACTGGGGTGCTGCCACCATGGCTGCTCTGCTCACTTTTGAGGAGGAGATATGGGAATTGGGGACTTATGCTCTGCCAGGAGAAATCCTGCCTGGAAAGTGCTGGCACCTGTGCTGGGGAGAACTGATATACAGCCATGGGCTGCTGCCAGCACAGCATGAGTAGAAACCTCTCAGCACTGGGAGGGCAGGGCTAAGGGACTGGTGGGACTCATCCTACAGGCAGGAGCTTCCCCCAGTGCCCAGGCTGCCTTCCCTCCACCTCCTGCCTTCCCTGCAGCCGTGCATCCCTTCTGCAGCATCCGCAGGGATCCTGCGCTGTGACTCGGGGTGGGGGAGAGGTGGGCTCTGATGCTGCTCTCAGCTGCCTGTCCTCAGGGGGGATGCTGAGCCCCTGTCCCATCCCACCCTCCCCAGACAGAGGAATAAAGAGCATCCTCTGCTGCTCCACAGTCAGATTTCCATGCCAGCCCTGTTTCCATGGAAACTCTCCTGCCTGAGTGGTTGCTAATTAAGATTCCCACAGTGCCACCCTGCTCCCAGCCCAGTGCTTGGCACAGGGCACAGGCAGGCCCCCAGCTCCTCAGCAGGCATGGGGAAGCTCTGCCAGCCCAGGGGGTGCCCGGGGCTCCCACCTGGGCGATGTGGCACTTGAGCTCAGCGCGCTCCATCTCCCAGGCAGCCTTGGCCTTGGTGAACTGCTGCTGCAGCTCGCTGGCACCACGCCGCTCCTCCCGCAACTCAGTGCACAGCTCCTTCAGGGTCACCTTCATGTCGGCCAGAGTCTTGATGCACTCGTTGGGCTGCAGGAGAACAGGGGTTAACACAGGCAGCAGGAGGGGAACCAACAGGGTGGGACTCTGCGGGAGCTGCTCTCTCTGCATCCCAGGCTGGCAGGTTGCTGCCAAGGGGAGGGACAGGGGAAGCCACCAGGGCAGGGGTGATGTGCTGGGGAAGAGCATCCCCAACCAGGCATGCACCCCGACAGGAGCCACCAGCCCATGCCACACAGCCACAGCAGGGGCTGATCCTACCCTGATCCACCCTCTGGGCTCCTGGGGACCCTGCTCACCGTGTTGGGGGTCCAGGTGTCTCCGGCAGACATCTTGTTGTCTGCCTGCTGCTGCGGGGCCAACTCCTCCTCTTCCAGCAGCAGATACAGCTCCTTCATGCTGTTCACCTGTGGGTGACACCATGGCTGGGGTGATACGGGGACCCATAGCCCCTGGGCAGGGATGGGGGACACCCAAACAGCCCTGGGCAGGACAAACAGGCATGAGGGACACACCCAACAGTGTGGTCTCCCCTCCATGGCAGCCCACTGTACCTCCAAAAAGTCCTCGCCCTCACTGTGCACCACCTTGCCCTGGCGCCAGCGCTTGAGGAACCACTTGAGCTTCATGAAGAGCAGGAGGAAGCTCTGCCTGAACTGCTGTGACTCCTGCACCAGCAGGTTCTTTTCCTGGCTCCAGAACTTCTGCTCCAGCCGCCTCTGCAGGTTCAGGCTCTGCAGCTCAAACTCCCGTCGCAGCAGTGCTTTCTGGTGGTCCTCCTTCAGCTGTGGAGAGATGAGCGGCTCCAGGACAGGCACTGGTGGCAGCCATGTGATGCCTGCCCCCCAGGCTCTGGGCTGAGCCTGGTGCCAGCCCCATATCCCCATCCAGGGGAGCTGCACCACTCTGGGAGCATGCTGGGGACAGCAGGGCCATGGGGGACGTCCTGCATGGCTCCATGTGCAAGGAGGAGTGTGCTCAGCATTGAGAATGGGATGTGCTGTGTGTGCTCCCAGGTGACACCCAGGTGCCCACGTGGGTCATATGGCCGGGGCTGGAGGTGGCACTGCCATGGGCTGATGACAGCTGTCTCCCAGGGGCAGAGGCTGTTACCTACTCACCTGGCAGATCTTCTGTGAGAAGTTGTCCACCTCGTCCTTCCTCAGCTGCCTCTCCTGTGAGAGCTGCTCCTGCAGCCCCCGCAGGCTCTCATTGGCCTCTGACAGCACCAGCTGCAGCTCCTTCATCTGTAACAGCCCCAGAAGGGGATGGGAAAGCTGGCCTGCACTTCCCTGTGTCCCTCCCTGACCAGGCTCTGCAGCTCCCTCGTCCCCAGCTCTCAAAAGCCCGTCCCACAGCCCTGTCCCCAACCCCGCTGGCCAAGGGGACATGGCTCCCAGCCTGTGTCATACCTCGGTGGCGTAGGAGTCGTTCTCCTCAGCCCGGCAGGATTTGTAGCTCCGGGGATGGGCGGGGTCCGTGTCCTTGGAGTGGGGGATGCGGAAAGGGTCGGCGTCCCTAAAATCAGGCTGCTGCATGCGTGGGCAAGTTAATGAGAACAAACCAAAAGAGCGGGAAGAAAAAAAAACCAGAAAACAAAACAATGGGTCTCCGAAACAGTAAAAAACTACAAGACAACAAAAAGGATGAGGAGGAGAAGGAGCTTCATCACCATGGCGGGAGACAATGCGGAAACCAAAAGGAAACACAGGATGAGGAGACACGTGGCCTGGATTGTTTGGGGAAAGGGGAAAAAAGAGAGAAAGAGGGAAAAAATGTGCAAACACCAATTACGGTGCCATGCAGTGACTGGGGGAGACTGGGACCTCAGGCTGGGGGGACCACATGCAGAACAATAGGACTCTGAACAAGCGAGTGTGCTCCAGAAAGGGGCTTGTGCCTGCAGCCCCAACCACCACTGACACCCCTGGCCCCTGGCACGAGCTGGGACCCCTGAGAACAGTGGGACAGCAGGGCATGAGCTGCTCTGCACTGCTCCAAAGGTGTTCTCCCTTGGATGCAGATTTGCCCTGAAGCCTTTGCTCTCCAAATTACCCTGGCTGGGTACTTCTGGGAACGGAGGATTCCTGCAAGTGGGGTCCCTGCAATTTGGGCTGCTTTCAGAGGCTGCAGGCTGCTCTCCTCCCACCCAGCTCATCCCCAACAAGCAAAGAGCTTCTGAAACATAATGTTGGGCTAAGCCAGGGAGAGCAGCCAAAACATCAGCCCCTGCTAAGGTGGGATTGCACCTGAGAGCCCCTGGTCATGGGCAGGGCAGCCTTGGCACAACCAGCCTGTGCCAGGATGCCCACTGCCTCCTGCCCTGGGCACACTCTGTTGGAGCAGAGTCCTACCTTGTCCCCGGTGCCACTGGCATGCAGTGAGGTGTTAGTCTGGATTTTGCTCTGGAGAGGCAGGAGGGAGGTTACAGTGGGGATCAGGGTTTGCTCCGTTAAAGCAGGAGGAAACGTGGTGGCAAATAAAGCGGCAGCTGCTGTGAGGGATGTGGGAAGAAGCCGTACCTGGAAGTCAGAGGCGTGCTCTTTGGTGACATCGTGGCTGCTGGGGCTGGAGAAGGGGAACGAGTCCATGTGCTCCTTGAAGCCACCGGTGAGGTGGTCCACCTTCCTCACGAAGCAGCCCAGGTCCTGCTGGAGCACGCCCAGCCTCATCAGCAGCACGTTCATCAGCTTGGCATCGCTGGGGCTGTCACCACCGCTGCCCACTGCCTCGCCCAGCAGCACCCCCGCACACTCGTTGTCCAAGCAAGCCTTCAGCCCCGAGGTGAACCCGTTGGCATCCGAAATCAAGACATCGATCGCTTTACTGACCAGCGTCGCCTGGTCCCGGATGCCCAGCAAGGTCTCCAGGTCCTTGGGCTTGAGCAGTTTGGCAGGGCCATCGGGCACCTTCCCACTGCCCAGCCCCCTGTCCTGCCCGTCGGCCTCGCTGCCGCCCACGCCGTCCCTCCAGCCGGCGGTGGGGACGCACTGTGCCGAGTCGCCGGCCTCGGCGTCGGTCTCCAGCATGGGCCGGGTGGTCTGGCAGGAGGCCAGGTCGCAGCGCTGGAGGTTGGAGAGCAGCACCCTGTTCTCGTACTGCAGCTTCTTCACCTTGCCACTGAGCTCGCTGATCTGCACCTTGGCCGTGGCCAGCTCCTCCTGCGAGGGCTCGCTGACCACCGAGCAGCTGTCCTCCGACAGCGTCACGTCCAGCTCGTGGTCAGACTTGTACTTGGTCAGCTCGTTCAGGAGCAGCTTGTTCTGGTCCTCCAGCTCCAGCAGCGAGCGCCTCAGCAGCTCGGCCTCCTCCTCCACGAACTGCAGGTGCCGGCGCAGCTCGGCCACCGTGTCCCCCGCGTCCCCGCAGCTGGAGACGCCCACCAGGAACCGCGTGTCCTGCCCCGGCAGCTCCCTGTCCCCCTGGCCCTTCATGTCGTCCATCTCCGCCCGCAGCCCGCGGTTTTCCACCTCCAGCTCCACTATCCTCCGGCTGAGGATGTTGGCTTCCTCCTCCACCAGCTTGAGGTGGACCTTCAGCTCGGCCTCCCGGGAATGGGGAGAGTCAGCCAGCTCCTCCACGGAGAGGGAGCTGTCAAGGTCCCCGTACAGGGACCTGTACTTCAGCAGCTCCTCCTTCATGCCGTCGTTCTCCTTGGCCAGCTTGGTCAGCTTCTTGCACATAAGGGCTGACTCCTCCTTGGCAAAATGCAGCTGGCACTTCAGGTCTGCGCTGTCCTCCTGGGGACCCAGAGGGGGTGGATATTAGAAAGATGCTCCCAGGGGCTGCGGTGACTCCCAGAGAGCCCTGGGGACATGCCACCCTCCCACGCCAGTCATCCCAGGGAAGTTGCTGGCTCTGCTCCTGGAGGAGGAAAAGCTTTGAGATCCATCCTGGAGACTTTCAGGGCGAGCCTGGAGATGGGACAGGATGCCCTGGATGAGGAGACCTGGGGGTCTTGCCCCAAGAAGGACATTGAGCCACCACCAGGGATGTCTGGACCAAGTCCAGCCTGATCCACAGCAGGGCAGAGGGGAAGAGAAAGCTCTCAAGACTCCACAGGGTTATTAAAAACTGGCACTGAAATGCCCTCGTCAGGGCTCTGCTCTTCTCGCTCAGCCCCCCACTCTCATCACAGGGCAGAGAAGCAGCTGAAAACCTCTCAAAGTCCCAACCCTCAGCCTTGCTGCCACTACCTTGCCAGGGCACTGAAACCCAGGCAAAGCCTCAGCACCAGCTCACCAGTCCCTCCCCAAGCCCCTCTGCTTCTCAGGACCGTTTCTCCATGTGTTCTTTTTTCATTTAGCAGTTAGGATCTTGGCTGTTTGCCCAGACAGACCGTTTCTCTGCTCTGGGAGCTTTTTGGATGGAGGACCAGGATTTCCTGACGTCCAGCTCACAGCTTCCCGTGCCCTGGGGTCACTTGAGTGCTCTGAGCTGCGGTGTGGTCACTGCCAGGAGGGGACCTGCTGGGCTGTGACCCTCACCTCACTGCACCCACTGCAGCTGGGCAGTGCTGGAGGTGGCCAAGCCCTTTGGCTGTGTGGCTGCTGGCCCTGGTAGCCCTCTGCCTGGCTGAACTCACCCCCTTTCCCCTTTCCTTGGCTGGAAAAAACAAACTGCCCCCTTCTTTGGGTGCTCTGGACCCCCAGCTCCCCCAGCCCGCCCCACGCTCACCCCAAACCCCACAGCAGTATTTACTCTGCTGACTTCCTGGACTGCTCATAACAAGGCCGGGGGGGTGGAAAGGGGGTTCCCATGAGTTTGGGGTGCCATTTTATTCCCTAAATGTCCTGCAGTGACCACAGGAACCACCCTGCTGCACCTCCATGCTTGTGCTCTGGGACACGACCTCACTAAGGCGCATTAAAGCTGTGCCCCCCTAATTAGGTGAGGAGATTAGGGGAGGGCTGGTGTGGGCAGGGCAGACATGACCTCAGTTCCTGTTTTTCCCGGGGGGAAAAAAAAAAGCAGCAACCCAGTGTGTCTCTCTATGCCTTGGTATCAGCAAAGAGACACACACACATCCCCAAGACCACCTGGAGGGCTCCTGGGGTCTGGGGAGACCTCAGTGTTGAGTCTGTCCCCCCAGCTCCATTTTTGGGGAGTGCTGTTGCTCACCCAGCACAGCCAGGCAGGAAAGGGGCCCAGGAAGCCACAGATGAGTCACAGCATCTGTGCGCACAGGGCCACCAGCCACAGCTGAGCAGGGACAGGGAGCCCATGGGGACCACATCCAGGGGCATCTGCACCCAGGGAAGCCCAGAGTTCCTGGAGGACTGGTCCCACAACAGAACTGGGGCCACCCTGACCCCAAGCTGAAGGGTCTTACGTCCATGGAGAAGCAGAAGGGACTGGGGTTGTTTCCTGCTCCAGGAGGAGGCAGGTGAGGGGCATCAGGCTCAGGAAGGGGGTGATGGAGGAGCCCCCTCAACTCAGGGCAGAGCTGGCTGTAAGTGCTGTCTGGGGAAATGAGGGGAAGGATGCTGGGACCATCAGCTGGCCAGAAAGGGCTCTAAAGAATGGAGCTAAAGGGAGGTGATAAATAAAGACTGAAAGGAAAAGTCTTTAAGGGCCTGGGGGGGTCTCTGTCCTGTGGCTGCACAGAAGGGCCTGTGCCAAGAAGGACACAGGTCACCCAAACCCCTTGGGCTGCTCAGGGTTCCTGGTGGGAGACACTCAGCAGCATGTCAGGAGTGTCTTTACATGGTCTGCCTCTGTGTTCCAGCTTTGGGGGAGCAGATCTGTTCCCCAAAATAAGCCCTTCAGGTCTGTTGCCTTTGAAAGAGGATTTTTCCTCTTGCCTTTCTATCCCTGCAACAGCAGCTCTGCCTCTCTGAGCCTTGGTAACAGCATTAGCGAGTCACAGCAGCTCAGCTCAACAGCAAGTGACAGCTGAAATCCTGCTGCCACCAGCAAATCCCCTGTGCTGCCCCAGCAGCCTGTGAGGGCAGGAGTGACGTGGCCTCCAGCCATCCCCACAGGGACCCTCCTCTGCTCCCCCAGACCCCATGAAGCTTCCAGAGCACCCTCAAGCACAGCTGCTGGCACTGGCAGGAGGGACTGCAAGAGCCACAGGAGCAGAAGCAGCTTTGCAATGTAAAAGCCAAACTCCTTCAGCTCCTTACACAGGGAAAGGGTTAAAGCCACTGCTGCTCCATTGATAAATGAGACAAGGGAGCGGTTGAGGACAAAGAGGATGGCCCAGCACATCAATCCCTCCCTTATGCAGGGGCTCTGGGAGGCAGGAGAGCTCTGCAAAGCCCTGCAAGGAGGGGATGGCGCTGCCATGCCCGGATTTACTCCTGGCCTGGGCTCAGTCTCCAGCTGGCACCATGACCTGGGGTGTTGGTGGGTCACTGTGGCGTGCCCTGGGTGCTCAGGTGCTGATACCTGCACTGATGGCTTCTTCTCAGTCTTGCCCAAGGAGCGAGACCCCCGCTTCTTCAGGGAGTTCTGCAGGAAGAAGAGAGAGTTATGACCCACAGCGATGGCCCTGCACCCCAGCAGTGACTGACAGACTGACAGACAGATTCAGTGTGGATGGACATCGGCTCTGACATTCCCAGATGCTCGTGGACCCCAGCAGAACACCCGAGCCCCGGTGGGCTGAGGGAGACCCTTTGTTTTGAGGGAGCTGGACTGGCAAGCATCACATCATGAGGTTTGGCCAGAAATTCCCCCTGCAGGCAAACGAGCAGTGAAAAAGCAGGAGTGAGCAGGAAATGAGCCATGGAGAGTGGAGAGGCTGAGTCACTGTCCCTGTCAGGGCTGAATGGAGCAGGGAATCCAACCCCCAGGGCAAGGGACAGCTCTCAGGACATTCCAGTGTGGGAGCAGCAGATGATGATATTCTCCATCCATCGCCTTTTACCCAAGCAAGGGATATGTCCTGGTCCCTCAGCAGCATGATGCTGACTCTGCTGTCAAAGTCACAAGGGGACACAAGGGGCAATGTCCAGGCTAGGGAGGTGGGGAAGGCAGACAGAGCAATAAGGCAGACCAAAAGCACAGTAAAAATGCAGGTGCCCAGAGCAGAGCCAGTTATATGGGGAAGGGAGCTGGGGCAAGACCCTCAAGAACATCCACAGAGCTCCCATGAGCGCTGGCTGATCTTTGCAGCTGCCCTGGACCTCTTTCCAAGCTGGTGCTGAGGCCCAGCAGCCAGAGAAAGCAGCTGTGAAATGTAAGCGGCTGCCTGTGCCAAGGTGCCGGGCTCCAGGCTTTCCTATTAAGGCCACGACCATCCCTGGAGCTGCTGGAGCTGCAGAGCCTCTCCCAGGGGCTGTTGTGCCACATCACATCCCTCACCCCCACCGTGCTGGGGACTGCAGCTGGCAAAGGGCAGCACCAGCCCCAAAGAGCCCCAGGCACAGCACCCTGGGACAGATGGTGCTGTCACTGCTCCACCCTGGGAGCAGCCTTGGGGTGGCCCTGCCTGAGGGCCCCTTCAAGGCCAAACTTGGTGTGGCAGGCTTGGCATGGGGTACCCAGATTGATCCCACTTTTTCTGACCCCTTTAGGAGACAGAAGAGGGGGAAATGCCTGTGCCTTTGGGAATGATCCCCAGACAATTATCCAATTATGGGAGAAACCTCTTGGAAGGGAGGAATAATCAGCCCCGAGGGGTGAGTGAGTGCAGCCCTGTGCAGTCCCTGGCTCTGGCTGCTAACAAGCTCTGCCAGGCTCTGTGCCCTGCAGCAGCAGGGAGGAGGAGGAGGGCTTTTAGCTCACTTTGTCTAATGTTTGCCTAATTAGCACTCTGCAATCAGCGAGTAACCCCAACGCCCTTGCTAGCCTGGGGATGTGCCATGCTGAGCTTGGGGACCATCTCTGAGCCTGTGCCAGCCAGCAGTGTCCCCAGGGCTCAGGCAGCTGCAGGAGGGGCTGTATCCCACCCCACCCCCTTCAGCCAGGGCAAGGCAGTGTCTGCCTCTCGGAGCTCCCCATGCTGACCACAGAACCATTTTCCCTGCCTGTTTTCCGAGTGAGGGAGAGCTCCAGCCCAGCTCCCACTGCTGCCATTTGTTATTCAGCCCGTGCTCCCGGCTGCAGAGAAACCCATTTCACATTTCACGGCTGTTAGCAGGGCTGAGCAAGACACCCCGTGTGGGGGATGCTGCTGCGTGTCACCAGCACGGGCATGGCTGAGAGGGGATGGGTACAGCCGGATCCTGCAGCTTCCCAGGAGCTGGGCTGAGGGGATGGGTACAGCTGGATCCTGCAGCTTCCCAGGAGCTGAGCTTGGCTTTAAGCAGGCATGGCCCCAGAGATCCCGAGCTGCTGTGTGCAGGAAGCACAGTCGGGGAAGTGAGAGCCTTCCCTTGGCTGTGTCTCCTCCCCCACACTGGCCTGATGGCTCACTCAGAGAAGCATCCTGAGGCTCCCTGGGGACCAAAGGCATCCCGGGCAGTAGGGAAGTGGGTTACAAGGGCTGCAATGGATCTCAAGTCCATGCTGTCACCAGGATGCCTTTCCTGTCACCGAGGTTGACACAGATCCCAGCCAGAAGCTGGTCCCAAACAGTGCATGACATGGAGTGCCCTGGACCTGTGCATGTGGGTACATCTGTGGCTGCCCAGGACACAGAGGGGATTGTGCACCCATCCAGCTCCACAGCACCACTGGGACACTGCTGGGACCTGCAGGATGTGGTCAGGATACAGCCAGGGCACCAGGCACTCTGCCAGGGACAGGGACCCCACACATCATTCAGAGCTTTGCTCAGATGGAATTGGGCATGGCCCAGGGGGCTGGGCTGAGCAAGTGGCCAGGGACATATAAAGTGTCCCCAGAGCAGTGGGGAAGTCCCATAGCCCCCCTGGACGGGGCAGAGCCAGCCTGTGCCCGCAGGGTGGGATGGAGCACGCCACTCAGGTTTCACAAGCATCTGCAGCACGGCTTGGGTTTCAGTGACTCAGGCAGGGCTGGGGGATCCCATGATCCAGGGCCAGGACACCTGCTATGAGCAGAGCCTTGGGGACGCCTCCTGGTCCCCTTCCCGTGTCCCACTCACCTCTCGGAGCTTGTCCATCTCGTTCTGCACCACCTGCTTGGCCAGCTCGGTCTCGATGAGCCGCTGGCGCAGCTCCTCGTTCTCCTCCTCCAGCCTGATCCTCTTCTTCTCCACCGCCTCCAGCTCATTGTGGAGCCGCACAGAGACGTCCTTGGCCACCTGGGGACACAGCAGGACCCTCATCAGACTGGGCACAATGTGCAGGGGGGCTGAGACTACAGCTCCTGGGCACCCACAGTCTTCATGAGGAGATACCAGGCAGTTACTGAGACCCTCTGGGGAAACACTGTGGGGGGTGACTCCCCTGGCCCTTGTGTCTGTCCCCTCAGTTGTGTGCTGTGACTGCTCTTGTTCCTTCACCAGCTGCAAGGGTGCCCTGCATCCCCACCCCCTGGACAAATCCTGCCTTCCCCAGCCCTAGCATGATGCTGGGAGACATTAATCACCTTTTTCCCATACCACAATGCTGGAGAAGCCCCCAGAAGGCTGGAAGAGCTGGTAGGAAGCAGCAGAGCAGGCAGCCTGTCACTGCAGGCAGCAGCTGTGCCGGCCATGAGAAAGGCGAGCTGCTGCATCACATTACAGAAAAACCAGCAGCTGGCCCGGGGTGAAGGGTGCCTACATCCCCCCCAGAGCTCCCCCTCTCCAGATCCCTGCATGGGAGCAGTCCCCAGCATAAAGGGAGCTTAATAACACAAAACATTCGCTCCTGCATTTGCAGGACAGCAAAACTTGTCCCAAATGCCACTGCTCTCCTGCACAGCCTGGGATATCAGCACTGTGGAGGCAGCAGGAAACCCTGCTGCAGGATCAGGCCATGGGGTTGGGCTCCTGTTCCCCGAGGATGGGCTGTGTTTTCTTTCCCAGAAAGGGAGAAGCTGGAGGGGGTGTTTTTGGCAGCAGCAACCCAAGCTGGGGGGGAGCTGATGGGTGGTTTGGGGAGGGGATTGGGGCCCCAGCAGGGATGGGCAGCGAGGCGGGTTCACAGCCCAACACTTGTGGCATGTCTTGGCTCCGGGACCAGCTTTTTTCTGCACAAAAAACAAAGTTAGTCCTCGAGCTGTTGCACATCCATCCAGAGCTGTCTCCGAGTGCCACCGCACCCCCTCTTGGCAGCAGTCTCGCTGGTGAGAGCCCTCAGCAAACACTCACCAGGCTCCTCCAGGGCGAAGCAACGTCACCCTGCAGAAATCCTCTTGTCCCTGCCCCAGCCCCGCGTGCCACCATGCCTGGGGCTCTGCAAGGTTTTCCCGATGGCCGAGAGAAGCAGCTCCCATGCCTGCAGGGTCCTGGTCCCCACCCTCCCTGCCTGCACACTTGTGATGCTCCATCCTGCAGTGGTGGTCCCATCACATCCGCACAGGAGCAGGATAAGGAAGCTCAGCCACAGGGCTGGGCTGGGCTGCAGCCTGCACAGGATGAGCCTCACATATGGCACATTCTCAGGCAGTTCTGACCCTCTCCACCACCAGGACCCCCTCAGACCACCTGTGAGCCTAAAACACTGCTCCCCACTTCCCACATCAACACTTCTAGCAGGGAATTATAACGCCTCCAACAAAACTGCACATCACAAATTGCACATCCTCACAGAGCTCCCTGCGCCCTGACATCCCCTGCCACCTCCATGCCCACACCTCATCAAAACCCCCTGTGGGGGCTCTGGGGGCTGTCTGGGTGGGGAGGTGCCCTCCCAGGCTGACCTTGACGTCCTGCTCGAGGCTGTGGATGAGCTCGCCGTCCACCTGGCCGGTCTGAGCCACGCGCAGGCTGCGGCGCTCGGCCTTGCGCAGCCGGTACTGCAGGATGCGGCACGTCTTGCTGGCCTGGTCCAGCTGCTGCCGCAGCTCCTGCAGCTGGTACACGTCCTCCTCCATGTAGACATCCCGCATCTCCAGCATCTCGGCACGCAGCTCCTCGATCTCATCCTGCAGGGAGATGTTGGGTTAGACCCTGCAGCTTGCTCTGCCCTCTTTTCCCCTGCGACACCTCCCCACCATGGCTCTCCATCCATCCATCCATCATCCATCCATCCATCCATCCATCATCCATCCATCCCATGAGCCATTTTCACAGGTCTTCAACCCCTTGGGCCAGGCCCAATCCTTGCAGGAAAAGGCTCAGAGCCAGCTGGATGCCATCACCCAGGGGTGAGCCAGTCACGCGGGGGGGAACAGCCAACAAAAGCGCCTGAGAATATTTGTGGTAAAAGAAAGAGGAAGGTGGGGGAGGGAGAGGAGCTGCAGGAGCAGCTCAGGCAGCAGCCACAGGGAGAAAAATTAGGTTATCTTTGGAAAAGATGTGTCAGGGAGGCAGGCGAGGGAAGGAGGAGATGGCAGGCGAGGACAGCTGCTAGGGGAGGCAACGTGGGGACATGAACCAGATGCCACCAGTGCTAGGGACCAGAGGCTGCCCCTTGTTTTGCCACCAAGCAGCAGTCTTCGGACTGGGTCCTCTGTCCCACCTCTTCCCAGCCTCATCAGCTCTCCCAGTGACCTCCTCTAGCACAGCAGAGCCTCTGGCACAGAGTGATTGCATCGCTGCCACAGCAGGGCCAAGGGTGACATCCTGCTGGCACCAGCACTGACCCAGAGCCTCCTCCGGGGATGTGGCACACGACTACTGTGGGGTCCTCAGTGCCACCTCCTCATCCAGAACAGGACTGTGGTCATTGGGGATGCTCAAGGACTGTCCCCTCTGGTCCCTGGGGACTCACCAAGCTCTGTCCACGTCACCATGAACATGGTGCCAACCCAAATCCCCTGAGCAAACGCTCCACCCACCACACCGGCTGTTCTCCTCGACCAGACCCAGTGGGACCAGGGATCCCTCCTTGGAAGGGATCAAGCATCTGCTTTCCTGCCAAAACCCCTGCCACTAAAGACCTCCTGACACTGCCAAATGCAACTGCCACTTAAGAAGTGAGTGGCTCACACTGCCACTCTGCACCGTGGCATGGTCAGGGAGGGAACAAAAAGATCTGGCACAGGCACTGAGGATGCTCAGCCCTGATTCACCCTGGGCAGAGGAGACAGGGGACTGCCCCCCACATTGCTGTGACAGTGACCTAGAGCTCTGTGCTGGCTCTGCCAGGTGCTGGCACAGTGGCTGCCACACTCACCCTGCCTGACAAAGCCCCAGCTGCAAGAACTCCCCGAAAGGAGAAGCCAAGCCTGGGGAAAGGGCTGGCAGCTGCAGGGACAAGTCACAGTCGCTCACTGTTGGCTTTAAACACTTTGTAACAAAGAAAGAACCTCAGTTAGACAATCCCGGATTATCTCCTGGCCTGGGCTGCCAGAGCCGGGTGGCACCATGGCCACCAGGGTGCTGTCACCCTCTGCTGCTCTGCTTCTCCACAGGGGGTCTTGAGAACAGATCTGCTTCTGTTCTGTCTCAGAACAGAAACAGCCCCGAGGCTTTGAGATGAGCACAGGGGGTCCTGGGGACACCAGGTCAGGCTGTTCCAGGGACAGCCCCTGTCCTGTGAAGGGGCATCACTGCAGACTGAAAACCTCCTGGATATGTCAGGTGTGAAACCCCCCAGGGACAAACCACATGTGCCGGCAGACAGCCCTGCAAGGCTTGGGATGCATCATGGGGTGACAAACTCTATGGGGAACCCCCCACCAGCACTGCCACCTCCCCCCCTGGCAGGGCCACAGCCCTGGGGGCATCAGCAAAACCCCCATAAACCAAACCAGCCTGGAGAGCTGGTTTCTGACATCTATTCCTTGGGAGCTTTCAGAGGAAGAAAAGGCACTATGGATTGCAGGTGAGCAGGCGCACTGCAGGGGGGGGAAACAGCCTTCCTTTCACCACCACCGAATCGTGGCTTGAATACAACTGCAATCCTCCTTCAATGCTCACCATTCCAGCTCTCACTTGCCATGTGGCTTTCCCAGGCAGCAGCTGAGCAGGGCAGGGAGCAGGGACCTTGGAAAAAACCCAACCACATCTTGCATTTGCTGGAAGAAAGCCTGGGCTTGCCCTGCTAAGAGCTCCTGCTTGTTTATGCTCTGGGTTGTAGCAACCGTTATTTTAGGGGGAGGCCGTGTCCAGCCTGGGCAAAGCCTGGAAGCACAGCCATGGAGTGGGGCTGGGGGGATTTGCAGCACTGGGGGCTGGGAAAGCAGTGCCTGTCTTTGCTCCAGCTGCAGGAATTCACCCACATCCCATAACCTGATAAATCCTCTGAGTGGATGCAGCCTGGCAGGCGCGCAGCCTGCCCCAGTTTGCCCCACGGAGGCAAGCCATGCTGCTAAGCCACTGTAAAGGGATTAGGACTGGAGAGTGGAAAAATGCCAGGAAGAGAGCTGGGAGGACAGAGCTGATCTGCTAAGGCAGCACATGGGGTGCGCTGGGGTCCCCTCACAGCTTCAGGGGTCCATGATGGCCACAGAGCCTCACCCTTTACACGTTTTCATTGATGCCCAACCCAGCAAAAAATCTGTTTGATTAAGGTGAGGGCAGAACCAGGAGAGGGGAGGAACCCCACAGAAACATCCCAAATTCAGGGGTGGCATTGAGCATGGAGCACTGTAAGTGATGTTAAATGAAGTGTGACACGGTGACAGGTGGGGAACACTGAGGAGGAGATAAATGACTTCTCTCCAACACAAATGCCCCTGGCGACTGCCCTGCTGTAAACAACAGGGTGCCCATCCCTATGTGGAGTCACAGCCTCCCAGCACCCATGGGCTGCTCCCCTGCTTGTCCTCCAGGATCATCCATCACTGCACCCTGCTCATCCCATCTCTGTAGCAGCAAAGATTTCACAGGGTTTTTACACTAGAAATCTCCTGTCTCAGAGAAAACGCTGGCAATCTGCAGTCCAGAGAGACTCATTTGAATGCCCCAGGGATTGCGTGCAGAAGCAAACAGCCCATTTTGTGGCTGCAGGAGCCAGGTTATGCTCAGTGGAGGAGCTCAAGAGACAACCTACCTTCAACCTCCTCCGCACAAACCTCGGAGACACTGTCTCTCCCCGGGGAGATTATTAAGGAAACTAAGAAGCAGAAAGGTGGGATGCAAACTGCCTGTTTCCAGCTCAGGGACAAGAAACCATGCATTTTTAGAGCAGGAGGAGGCAACAGCTGTGTCCACACATGCACTTGAAGGACATCAGCTCTTTCAGGAAGGGCTGAGCTTTAGGGTGATGACCCTGAGCAGTGACAGGGCAGGAGAGGGACCAGTGGAGATGGCAGAGCACACCTCAGAGTGCAGACCAAACCCGTTACAGGGTGCAGAAGCAGAATTAAACCCTCGGATCTCCTACCCAAGGGGAGTTACACGCTGACTTTGGCTCCTGCAAGAACATAGCACGCTCTGAGCAGAGCAGGGGGCACACACTGTGCAACCCAGCAGGACCTGCTATCTCCAAGAAGCAGAAAACAGCACAGGACACAAAACAGGCTCATGCAGAACAGCCAGGGCTGGCTGTGGCTGCTTGGCTGTGCCAACCTTGGCAGGCACAGCCCAGCAGCAGCAGCCTGCCCGTGGGGGACGGGCGGCATTTTGGGGGGAACACCCTCCAGTTTTCCCCCCAAACCTCAGCAGAGGAGGAGGAAGGGTGGGAGCTGCCTGGGTGTGTGGCAGAGGCGCCTTTGTGCGGAGCTGGGCTGCGCTGGCAGGGGTGTGCCTGCGGCTGGCGGTCCCCCTGCAAAGACGGGGATTACCGTGTGCAGGAGAGCAACAAGCACGGCTTCCTCCCAGATTATAGCACAAAAGCAGCGGCTTTCAATTAACTCTGAGCAGGCAGCCCGGCAGGCAGCACAGGGAATTATGCCTGAATTCGCTAGGGGCAAAGAAAGAAAAACCAGAGGGGATTTTTAAAGGAAACTGCCCAGGGTGCTCAGGCATGTCCCCTGCCAGCAAGGGGAACGCAGAAAATGCAGCGCACCACAAGCCCATGCCAGGGTGCAATGGGTGGAAGGATGGGTAAGGCACACCCATGTCACACACAAGGGTTTCTCTGGCTGCATTAACAGCAGCTCTGGCCCGGCTCTGACAGCAAATACCAGCCATCCATGTCATGCTGGAGCTCAGTGCAGCAGCCTGTGTGGTGATCCCTGCCCCTGGCTGGCATGACAGCTCCCCCTTGGTAATGGGAGTGAGGGAAAAATCAACATTTCTCAGCTTTACACCTGCCCCCATAAATTACCAGGCAAACAGCTGGGGGCTCTCTGCAGCCCATCCCATGTTGTGCAGCATCCAAAAACGCAAAAGGCTGCAAAACCCCTTCTAGGGTGGCTGCTTGACAGAGCTTTGGTGCCCAGCTCTGCAGGTGGTTACTGGGGCTCCCAGGCATGGTCCCTGTCCCTGTGGCCAGGCAGGGTCTGGGCAGCAGCAGAGCAGGGACTCAATGCCAACCAGGCTGCCCAGACACAGGCCCCCATATCCCTGTGGGGGCTCAGAGAGCCCTTGCTGGTGGCATGACTACCTTGGGGGAAACAAGGGACCCAACCACATAAATGTTTCTCCACAGAGCTGGGAAATGCATGTGAGCCCCAGGGGATGTGGGATGACTCAGGGCAGGGAGCAGGAGGGGGACAGGCAGCAGGGAAGGGCAGGCAGCACTGTGCTCCCAGCATTGCATGGCTCTTGCCTAAACCCCTTCCTTGGAGAGGAGAAGCTCTGCAGGCATCCCCTCCCCTTGCTCCAAAGCCTCCCGTGCCCACCCTTTGTCTGCCTGTCCCTCTGCAGCTGCTGCTGTATCACATCTCACATTTTCCAGCCTGCTGAGCAGGGCTGGGAGCTGCTCTCCATCGCACGGCTCAGCAACAGCGAGACAGGGCAAGGACACCAAGCCACCTCCTCCCTCCCCAGGCTGCCAGCCTGCCTGTGAAAACAGCCCTTTTTGGGGAAACACTCAGAATAACCCATTCAGGGGGGTCACAGCAGGTGCACAGGCCTGAGAGCAGGGGCAAGAGGAGATCCCAGCCTGCCCAGTACATCCAGAGGGGGAGGAGGAAAGCAGAGCCTTGCACAAATGTGGGGTGCAAAGAGAAATGGGTGAAGTGTGCTTAAACAAGTCGGTTTTATTATGGCAGCCGAGGAAAGAAGGGACGTGAGCTGGCACTGCTGGAGCTCTGCTGGGAAGCTCCCAAACCCAGCGTGCATCACACGGGCGTAGTAGCACCACACACGTCTGGCTCGTGCCAGAATGTCACCAAAGCCCTCCCACCCCCAAAAATCCTCATCTCGCTCCAAATATGCACTAGGTTTTAGCTGATGCTGATGAATACGTGAAAAAAATATTCATTTGCAGCTTTTTGGGTGAGTCCTAGGAAATAAGTCACTGGGATGAGTCTGATTCATCCACACCCGAGCAGAGGAGAGCTGCATGGCAAGATGGGCAGTGCCAATCCCTCGGGTTAGGGCTTTATTTTTGTTTTAAGTCCTGAAATGCCTGGATTTTTAGCACAGATGGCACAAGCCAGCACTCAGCTGCAACCCAGCCCAGTTTTCTGCTCCTTGCTGGAAAAACTAGGCAAATCTTCCAACATTTTTTGGACCACAAAAGGTGTGTGCTCTGGGCTTCTGCCCAGCTGGAGCCAGGGTACCACCACAGCCACCTCCTGCTCCAGAGTCAGGAGAAGCGAGCTACAACATGGAAACATGGGATATAAGCAGGATGCACACGTCAGGGAGGGGACACAAGTGCTGGCAAAGAAGGGACGATGCCACCAGCATCCCCATGGCCATTCCTGGTGCACGCCTCCAGCAGCTCTGCCCTCTCCCACTGCCCCTGGCCAGGGGATTTCAGCTGCCACCCTTCAGGGCAGGTAAATCACTCACACCCTGCTGGCCTGCAGCTTGCCAGGAAGGAGATCACGTGGGAATGGAGGAAGCAGGAATGGCAGTGCTTGCACGCGTGTTCTTGGAAACCCAGGGGCCTCATCTGTATTTTTCCAGCCCCCAGTAAATCAAAGCCCTTAAGCTGTTGCTGTTAATTTTGGCAGGAGTTGGGACACCAGCCGTGCACTGGGGCTTTGCTAATGGACAAAGGGCCTGACTGAGCATCTTCCAGTGCATCACCCAATGCCCACCTCAGGGCTGGAATCCTGACACTTTCACAAACTTGGGCAGCAGCTGAGGAGAGCTGGCCTGACTTCCAACCTGCAGCACCCAAAGAGCAGCTGGGGATCCTTGGTACCCAGCCCTGAGCTCGCCAGCAGCTGACTGCCCAAGCAGCTCAGCCACAGCTCCACCCTGAAGGAGAGCAGAGGGCACAAAATGCCTGCAACCACCCTAGGACATGGCACCTGGTGGGTACTGGTGCCCATCAGGCTGATGTGTGAACAGAGGTGGGACGGCTCAGCGTCCCTGTCCCCTCACAGCACGTCTGCCCTGCTCAACCATGCCCCTGTGAACCAGGCAGACCTGGAAAAAGGCCCCGGGGAGCACAGGAACCAGCGGGAAGAAGAGAGCTGGAAAATGTCCCCAGGGTCTGGCAGCAGCAGAAGAGCAGCAGGGAGCCATGCCAAACTGCCAGGCCATGCCCAGCTGCACGGGGTCAGTTTATGCCATACTGTGTCCCAGGATGCCCAACCGGGCTGAGCACATGCATACCATGCTGAACTGTGCCTTGCTAAGCTGTGCCAGCCCAGGCTGTGCCAAGCCTTGCCATGCCAAGCTGGGTCCATGCTAGGCTCGCTCGTGCTGCACCCAGTGTGCCGTGCCAGGGCAAGCCATGCCCAGCCGGGTCAGCCTGGCTAACCTGGCCCACGTTGTGCCAAAGGCTGCCCTGTGCCAAGCCATGCCACGGAACACGGAGCTGAGCGGTGCCCAGCGTGCCACACCACGCTGGACCGTGCCCAGCTGGGCCATGCTGTGCCAAGCTGAGCTCTGCCCTAGGTTCAGCATGGCCATGCCAGGCTTAGACAAGCCAGGCCCTACATCCAGTCATGCTACGCTGTGCCAAGTCAAGCCCAGCCACAGCATGCCAGGCCAGCATTGCCTGGCTGTGCCATGTTCAGGGATGCCATGCTGGGCTGAGCCATGCCAAGCCCTACACCCAGCCAGGCTGAGCCAGGCCAGGCTGAGCTGGGCTGTGCCCAGCCATGCTCTGGATGCTGAACTGCACCAGGCTGGACCCGAGGATGCTGTGCCACACGGAGCTACACCTTGGGATGCAGTGCCATGCCATGCCCTGTGCATCCCAGGGATGCTGTGTCATGCTGAGCCATGATTTGGCATGCCATGCCGTGCTGTGCCATGCCATTGCCATTGCCAGGGAAGCTGTGCCATGCTGCACCGTGCACAGGGATGCCATGCTGTGATAACCACGGATGCTCTATTGTGCTCAGGATGCTAAGCCATGCTGACCCCTGCCCAGGGATTCCACACCATGCCATGCTAAAGCCAGGGATGCTGCACCATGCTGAGCCATGCCCTCAGATGCCCTGCAAAGCTTTGGGACGTTAAACCATGTAAAAGCCAGGGATGCCGACCCTGACTGACCCGTGCCCTGGGATGCCATGCTGTACCACTACTGCTCAGGGATGCCACGCCACACCGAGCCGTGACAGGGATGCCACTGCACACCGAGCCGTGACAGGGATGCCACGCCACGCCGTGCCCACCTTGAGATAGTCGTTCTCGGAGCGCAAGTCCTCCAGCTCTCGGAGCAGCCCGTCGGTGCCGGCGTCCAGCAGCTCCTCGGTGAGGTCGGAGAAGGCGAGCGAGGTGCTGAGCTGCAGGCGGCTGCTGGCCATGGAGGCGGCCGAGGGCTCCTCGGGCAGCGGCGACGCCTCTCCGGCCGAGGGCGGCGGCGGCGGGGCGCTGCCCGGGGACTCGCCATCGCTGCCGCTCAGCCCCAGCTCCAGCGACAGCAGCTTCGCCTCCTCCGAGGCGCTGCAGTCCGACACTTCCGAGCTGCTGTCGGTCAGCCCGGAGCCCGGCCCGGGCCCGGGCACCGAGCGGGGTGCCGACCCCGTCCTCCTCGCCCCGGGCGCCGCCGTCTCGGCTCCGTGCCGCCGGCCCTTCGGCCGCGCCNAACAAAAGGCGGCGGAGGGAGTGTGGGGGGAGGCGGGGGGCGGCCGTGCTGGCGGCAACAGCGACCCCTCCGCCCGCCCGGAGCCGCACCATCCCACCCTGCACCGGAGCGCCGGCATCCCCGATGGATGAGGGCATCTCCGCTGGACAGGGCATCCCCGGGGTGAGGGGTCCCCCGCGGGTGTCTTCAGCAACGCGTGTTCTTTGGGGAGCCGTGACATGGCAGGCTCTCCGCAGCGGGCCCCTGGAGCATCCCTGGGGACAGGGTCCCCTCGTGTGTCCCCTGCAGAGCAGGTCGCTGGGGTACCCCTGCGGAGGAGGGTTACTCCGGGGCATTTCAGCTCCTGGGACATCCGTGAGGGTAAGCGTCCCTGAGGACAGGTCTGGGGAAGGCGGTCCCCAGGGTGTGCCTGTAAGCGCAGCTCCTCCGGGGCAGTCTCAGAGGTGAAGGTCCCCGAGGGACACTGAGGGTGACTGTCCCCAGGGGCGCCACTGTCAGTGCAGAGCATTCTCGGAGCTGGAAGTCCCCCATGCGCCCCGTGGGTGGGAGCTCCCTGGGGCCCCTCTTGGTGACGATCCCGAGACACCTCCTCTCCCCGCCACGCTGCCCAGGGCCACCCCAGCTGCCTTCCCAGCAGCGGGAGCGCGCACAGTGCCTCTCCAGGGGGAAGCCTGGAGCAGCGAGTGCCTGTTCAAGTCTGCTCCCACCCACCCGCCGCGTCTGTCGTACGTTACCAGCCGGCCCCAAACCCACTGCGGAGCATCCAAAGGCTGAGTTTGAAAAATGCTCCTCGGCTGTATTTGTAAAATGCTCCTCTGTGCTTTCCCGCGCGGCAGCACGGCCTCAGCACGGGCAGCGATGCTCTGCTGCATCACACCGAGCCTGGGACCCCCTCGCTGCTCAGATTCCATTTCTAACGCTGGGCAGCACAGCCCCAAGGCAGCGCCTTCTTTTGCCCGGGGCAAACCCGAGCCTGGCAGAGGGGCAGAGTGCGCTGCACGTCTCGGTCCTAAGCTGCCCAAAATAAACACACGTGGGGTTTATTAAGACGCTGCTCAATACCCCTCTCTGTTCAGCTCACAGCCCCCTGCCCCCTCCCCAGGCACTCTCTGGACACAGGCTGGGATTGCACTCCTGCTCTGCCCTGAGCCAGCTGTGCATCCCGCACAGGAAAACCAGGATTGCACAACAAACCAGGATTGCAGTGATGCCTTTTGTCGCAGGTATCACTCCCTGCGGCTCGAGGGCTGTAAATCGGTGTGTGCCTCTGGCCATGGCTTGCTGAGCACCCCCGTGGCTCCATGAATGCCAAGGTGGTGCCTCCAGCCTGTCAGCAGCCTATGAGCATGACAAGGGGGATGTGGGTGGAATAAGGAAGGTTCCCATGAAGAGGAGAGAGGCTCTGTGTCCCAGCCCCACACTGCACCGGGAAAAGAAGGTTGCTGGGCATCCTGCCCTTTCCAGGATGAATCACAGCCACAGGTGCCATTTTCCAGGCTCTGGCACGTCGCCTGGCACCACACCTTGCAGGAAAGCAGGCTGAGCAGTGCCAGGTCCTGTCCCACGGCGCAGGGCACGAGGGATGGACGGCGGGTGGCACGGCCCTGCCCTCCAGTACGTGCTGCAGAGCAGCCCGTGCCCAGGGCGAGCGGCAGGGCTGCCCTCCTGCATCATTAGCAGCCTTGCCGCGACTCGGTGCTGCTGCATGACTGCACATGCCCCGAGCGGGACGGGCGCTGACCGAGCAGCGCTGCGCTCATTAACGAGCATCATTAGTGCTGCTCACAGCAGTGGCTAATTGCGTAACGCCGGGCACACGGTGGGCTGCCCTCGAGGAGCCGCACAGCTGCAGGGCAGCGAGGATGAGGGCGGCATGTCCACAGCCTGGTTCTTGGGAACAGCCCCCAGGATGCCATAAGGAGGGACAGGACACTCCCCAAACTCTGCTTGGGGCTGAGCACAGGGTAGAAAGGCTTTCCCAGAGAGCAGCCCCCTCCTGGGAAGCCCACCTCTGTCGGATCTCATCACTCACATCCCCCTTGCTGGAGCCTGGTACTCATCCCTGCCCTCCCAGCCTGGCCCTGGCTTGTCCCCACTCCTGTCCAGGTGGTCTCAGATTGTTGTACCTCTACTGGGCTTCTGTGGCCAGGTTTTGGCAGGGGGGTGCTACAGGGATGGCTTCTGTGAGAAGGTGCCAGAAGCTTCCCCCATGCCCAGCAGAGCCAATCCCTGGAGGCCCGAAGAAGGATGTGAACCCTGGCTGTAAGCCTGGCCAGTGCAGCACACCAAAGAGGACGTGAATGCCATCACAGCAGGATGTGCATCCCGTGGTCCCTGTGCATCCCCACAGGCATGTTGTGTCTCACCCCCTCTGCAGAGCTGGCAGCAGGCTTTGGAGGCAGGTGAGGGCTGAGCACTCTTCTGGGACTGCTGCCCAAGGGAACAGGGCTCAAAGGCAGGAGCAAGTTTGGGGTGGAAGTGGGAGGGATATGAACAGACCTCAGAACATTCCCTGGGGCTGGAGGCAGTGCAGGCAGCCAGGTTTAGGGCTGAGCCAAGGCAGGTGCCTGGCCCTGTGCTCACCACCATCACCCTGGCACTGCCACGGAGCTGTGCTGGAGGGGACAGAGCCCTCAATGGCCAGGGCTGTGCCAACTGATCTCATTGATGGTCTGTTGTAGTGGTTGGTCCTGAACTAGTTGTTCCCAGGAGAATTATTCAATAAATTTGAATTAAATGTGGGCAGGCGGCTTTCTGAAGCCTCTGAAAGGAAAGCAATGAGCTTAACCAGCCCCCTGGGCCCTCGGGAGGTCTGGCTGGCAGCCAGCTGGAGGCAGGATCCAGCACAGCCCTGAGCAGTGCAGAGGGAAAGGTCTCACCAGGCACTGGAGGTGGGGCTGGGGCTGAGCAGAGTTCTCCTGGCCACCCAGCCCATCCTGAGGCTTACCATGGCCTGGAAAGGGGACACAGGAGAGGTGACAAGAGGCAATATCAGCCTGTGCTGGCTCCTGGCACAGGGACCAACCCTGCAGATCTCAGCTGTCATCTCCAGAGCTACTAGCACCAGTCAATGGCACCATTGGTGTGCACAGGGGCAGGAGCACCCCAGGGGCTCGGGGGGACATCCTAAAACCTCTGTCCCCAGTGCAGAGGGCAGGGCCCAGGGGAGAAGCAGGAACCAGCAGCAGGTGTTGACACCTGAACACCCTCCTGGACCAGGCTCTGGGCTCTGCACACTCCCTGCTCCTTCTCTGGCTCCCAGTGGCAGTGCTGGCTTCCCTCCAGCCCTCTGATGAGGCTGTCAGGTGCATTACAGGTTAGGGTGCTCAGCCTTGTAGCAAAGTGCAGCAAGCCCTGAGGAGTGGCAGGAGGCAGGGCCTGAGCCCTCAGTCCCCACGGGTGCAGATGGACCCAGTGAACCTGGCCCAAGCTGTGTTGAGCAAAGCCAAACCCCCCTCCCCTAAGCTGATGATTCTACAGTTTCTTAGGGGAAAAAGCTGTAGAAGTGGTTGTCATGCTCAGGTAACATTCAGCACCCCCCTTGTTCAAGCAGCATTGCACTTGCTCTCCAGCACTGTACATAGACACTCCCACACTGTGTGAATGACAAACATCCCAAGTGCATTGTTTTTGAACACCTACATGCATTGTTTACTGTTTACTGTGCTCCCCCCTCCCCACTACTGCTTCCACTGAGGGGATTTTGCTGCCAGGGAGGGTTCTGAAGAGGGACACGAAGCCAAGCACCCCAGGGGAGGCTGTGGCAGCACAGGCTCTGTGTGGCCTTGCTCACATCTGGGGGATCTCTTTGCTTTCCAGCTGTGGCACATCTGCTTGCAGAGCTGCTTAGCATGATGTTGCATCAGGATGGTCTGCAGCAACCATAGCAACGGGGCTGCCTTGGATTTCCACCTTCCCCAGCAGAAATGATAGTGATTTCTCCCAAATTTGCTGTTGCCTGAGAGATGGCAAAAACCTCTGGCCAGGCAGGAGAGAGGAGTTCTGGGAAGGTGCTCAGGTTGTCCCCTGCTGTCCCCTCTCAGGTGAGGATTGTGGTGCAGCGAGCAGCTCCAGAGTCTCCAGCCAATCCCACCTGCACCAGTCAGACCCTTCACAGAACCTGAGCTGCATCCCAAACCCTGGCTCACTCCTCCTGCATCAGCAGGGTGGGGGGCACTGCTTCTCTGCCCCTACAGCTTGGATTCCACAGGAGGAAGGAGGAAGCACCAGCCATCCCAACACCTCTGGGCTCAGCAGCAGCCTGTGGACAGACAGCCATGCCAACCCAGTGCTGCACAGCACAGCACCAGGGCATTGCCCTCTGAAAGGGCTGCTGGCCTTTGGAGATGGAGGCCCTGGGCCCAGGAATGCTCACGGGGATTTAAGGAGTCACAGCAGCCCTCCCAAATGCTGAGAGCACCCTGGGGTAAGGGCAGCACTCAGTTCCCATGGCACAGCACAAGCTTCTCCTTGACTGGCAGTGAAGGATTAAAAACCTACAGGTGCAGGGAAAAAACCAAACACGAGACACTCTGGGCTCTCCTTTCCTGCCCCTGAGCTGCACCCACTCCTGGGCCAGCCAGGATCAGCACCCACTGCTCTGTCACCAGCCTCTCCCTGAGCCAATGCCACCTCCCAGCACTTTGCACTCTGCAGCTCACGCTCTCCTGTCACCACAGCTTCCTCACCCAGCCCTTAGAGCAGGTCCAAGAGCTTCACTGAGCCCCCCAGCCTGCTCTGCCCTTCCCTCTGGGCTGTTTTGCCGCTGCTCAGTGCTCCTGAGACCTGCTTTGGGGAGGAAGTGGGGGGATCTGGCTTTTGGGGCACAGGATCACCACACTGAGATCCATCTGCCCTCCCCTTGCCCAGCTCTGCTCTCCCCCACCCTGGGCAATGTGGCTCTGCAGGGACAGCAGTGCAGGACCCAGGGCTGGCTGTCCCCAACACCAGTGTGGCAGGGTGGGATGTTCAGGAGCAGAATCCTGCTCCAGGAATGCAGCACAGCACTCAGCACATCCCACTCGTGTGGGGCCGGGGAGGTGCCACACTTGCAGGACCTTGGCAGGCAGCCTGGCTCTCCCAGGCTGGAGATGGCCCTCCCAGGCTGGAGATGGCCCTCCCAGGCTGGAGATGGCCCTCCCAGGCTGGAGATGGCTGCCATGGGAATGGCTGTGGGAATTTAGGGCAGCAGAGTGGCCCTAGAAATGCTCCCCCAGCCCAGCTTTCAGGGGCTGCTGTTTGGGACAGGGACATTGGCCATGCGCCAGGTGGGTCCTGTCACCCGTGAGTCTTCTCCTGACCAGAAAGCCCAAAGCAAATCGAGGCCTTTAACAACAGAGTTCTGCGAAAATCTCCAAATTTGCGTTTTCTGCCCCATTTCAGGGCGGGAGCTGCGGGGCTGTGTCGCCACCTGGTGGCCACAGGGAATAGCGCAGCCGCCTTTGCGCTGCCGCCGGGAGCAGGAAAAAGATGGAAAAAAGGGGAAAAAAAGGTGAAAACAGTTTTGAACACTCTGCAGACACAGCAGCGTTGTAGAAGTAC
The DNA here is from genome assembly GCA_013400635.1 of Hypocryptadius cinnamomeus. Classification (NCBI taxonomy): domain Eukaryota; kingdom Metazoa; phylum Chordata; class Aves; order Passeriformes; family Zosteropidae; genus Hypocryptadius; species Hypocryptadius cinnamomeus. The sequence continues at coordinate 77,059 of VYZP01022112.1, forward strand.
GGTTATAAATCATTATCCATATAAACGTTATTATGTTTGCTTTTATACATAAAAGTGATACAAAGTTCCTTCAGATTATATCCAGTGTTTAATTTGAATTTTGTATCCCTCTGCTGGATACCTTCAGTGCTTTTGTGCCTTGCCCTTGGAAGCCACAGCTGTGCTCCAGCCCTGCCCAGAGCACTCCAGCCTGTTTTAGGCACTACCAGCAACATTTTAGCAGGGCAAAAGGCTTCCCTTGGCTCCCACCAGACTGGTGGGTTTGTGCTAGGAACACTAACACTGCAAAGATTGGCCTCATAGCAAAAGGATACAAATCAATTTTTTTTTTTTTTCTGGATACCCAATAGAACATTTTAACAAGACTAGAAATGTAAATCCCAGTCAGAGCTGAGAGCACAGGTGTCCATCTCCCCTACAGCCACCAGAGACACCTGAGGATGTTCAGCCAGGGGTCCAAGCTAGGGAGGGAGGAAGGAAAGACAGCAATTCAAGCAAAGCTGGAGAATACATAAAGAAAAACCTAAATAAACTCTTTCCTGTTGTTAACCTGGCCACTGAGAAATTACAACCTCCTGCTATGTGAGAATTTTCAAGGCTGGACACCTTCATTGATGCACTGACCCCAAACTGGCTTTTGAGAAGTCTCAAGCATGCATAACAAGCTTTTTAAAAATGTGTCTGCCAGAAATGAAAGAACTAAACAATCACAGCCTGAAGTTTTAGCAATATTCTGAAGCCACTGCAGTACTCTGCAGCTACAGCAGTGCTCAGGAGCTCTGGCCCCAGTGCCAGCCCAGCTACACTTGCACTCACCCTTCAGAAAAGACTTTGTAATCAGAAACCCAGGGCAGGACTTGAGCAGCGATAAGGAAGAGAGCTCCTGAAACCACCAGTGCTGTTCTGAGGAGAGATCTCCTAAGAAAAGCAAGAACTGCACTTTGTAGCTTTGAAAACAAACTGCCAACGTTTACTAATTGGATCGAGATAGCAAGTGATCACAGAGGAGAAGGAAATAACCCGCTCCTATTTAATCTTTGTTGTGATTCCCGAGGTAATTTGGTTTTCTCTGCCAGCTGCACTGACCATTATGGGGGCTCAACTCACCCAAGGGGTCTCTCTTAACCAGCCACCCCTGATGAGCCTGAACTCCCCAAGAGCCTCAGCTGGGACCCCACTCCCACCCTCCACTCGCAGTGCTGGAGCTGTGTTTGAGTGCCCACCCTGGCTGCTCCTCTCAGGTCTTGCCCGTGGCACTTTCTGGGCTGGTTTCTCTCTCCTGACTGCTCAAGGGTGATGCTGTGAGAGAATTCTTCTGCAGCCTTTATCTACCTGGGCTGTTTTCCAACAGGCAGGGAGTGTTGCAATGGCTTTGCTGTTTGCTAACTGGTTTGTGCACAGCCACATTTACACACAAAGGAATCGTTTGCAGCTGCCAAGGGCAGTTCCCAGCCCTAGCACAGCTGTGGGCCAGTGCTATTCCAGTGGGAAGCCCTAGGGAAGAGCTGTGTTGCAAGGAGCATTTCCCCTACTAGGAACAGGGGAAAACTCCTGTGGTTGCTGTGCTGCTTCTCCCCTGTTTGGTGAGCCCAGGGATGCACATCCTTGGGCAGCTCATCTTGGAGTTCATTTGGGTGATCAGAGATCTTCCTCTAGGGAAAGTCTGGGTACAAACTGGAAGGGCTCAGAAGAAGCAGTGAGTGGCTCTCACACCGCCGTGGGTGAAGCTCTTTGTGCTGATCAGGCTCAGAAAAGAAACTTTCTGTCACCTTGTGGGAAGGGAAGAGGGCTGGGACTGAAGGCTGGGCCAGCAACTTCCTGCAAGGAAGAGGAGTGAGGGTGTCCATACGTGAGGGAAGAGACTGGCTGGATGTGAAAAGCAAGCCAGCAAAGTTTCAATGAACTGTAAATTTAAATGTGGCAAGGAGGTCTCTTCGATCGAGTGAGGGGGCCTTGCACTGCTCCATTCCCTGTGCCCTGGATCCACCACGTCCTCCTCATCTTTCAAATCTGTTTCATGTGTTGTTTGAAGAGTTTCTAATTAGCAGAGCTCAGACAGCAAAATCCAGAGGAGAGCCAGTGCAGAGATCAAACCCTCAGAGTTCAAGGGGATTTAGTCCAGCCAAAAATGAATGGCACACTTAGAAAAGTCTCCTGAAATCAAGTTTTGATCAGTCTGTGTCCCAAAGTGTGTAGCCATGATATTTTATGAAAAATCCTATTGTCAGGATTTTTCCCCTGAGAAGCTGAGAAGCCTCAAGAAAGAAATGTCAACAATAATTATCTGCTGCTGTGGAATGCAACAGGTGCAACCACATTGGTCCATATAGATTGTTTCTACTTGATGACCAATCATAATCCAGCTGTGTGAACATTCTGAACAGTCACAGAACTTTGTTATAGATTTCTTTTCTATTCTTGTTAGCCTTCTGATGGATCTTTTCTCGCTATCTTTTTTTAGTATAGCTTTAGTATATAGTATTTTAATATAATATATATCATAATATAATAAACCAGTCTTCTGAAACATGGAGTCAAGATCCCTGTCTCTCCCACATCCTCGTCCCTTGAGGTCCCACTCAGGGCTTCACAGCAACAAAAGTGCTTGCATTTGGACTATGAGGAAGGCTCTGTGTCTGGCAATTTGAGTTGTGGCCTCTGTAGCAGCTGGGTTCTGCATCCCTGCAGGAGCAGTACTGGAAATGTGGCTGCAGTTCTTTGGGCTGTGCTCTCAGCTCCTCTCAGCCAAGCTCAGCAGCTTTGTGCCAGGTCACTGGTAGCTAGGAGAGCTGGGATTTCTTGGGATGAGTGCCTCTTCAGAAATAAAACTTACACTGGCTTCACTTTTTCTTGAGAGCTTGAGCAAAATGGGATTTTTACAAGTTTTATTCACTGTAGGGCCTTCAGACCCTGTGATACCAGCAAAGGCAAGGCAGCTTTTAAGCAGTGGAGCAGATCCATGTTGAATAAGAAAGAGGTAGTTAATGTAAGGTAGATTCTCAGTATAAGGTACAAGAATTCTCAGATAAGGTATAAAAATAAGGTAGAGAGTTCTCAGATAAGGTATAAGAATCAAGTATAAGAATAAGGTAGATTCCCAGGTTTTTTACAGCTTAACCCCTGTCTCAGCTCTGTTACTCCACCCTGTCCCCTGTTCTGTGCAGTGTGGGGAAGGCCACGCTGGTGCTGGTGACAGGGACAGTGCAAGGGAAGGTGCCTGCAGTGTTGTCTGCCCTGAGGGTGGCAAATGAAGCCCCTGTAATGAGCTGGCCAGGGCACAAGGGCACAGCCACCACCCCGGGATGGGATTGGAACTGCTTGGCTTTGGACAGCAGCCCTAATTACTGCTCATTAATGGAAAACCCATTGCAGTTTAATTGCTGAGAGTTTGTGCTCTGATATAGAGGGTTTGGTCTCTGATCCCCTGCTCCAAGCAGGTCCTGCAGTCTAGGGAGGAACTTCAGCCTCCATCTGGTCACAGCAGACTTTGAAATGTGGCTGAAGCTTTTCCATTGTTGGGCTTTAGTTCCCAAAGATCTGGATGCCGACAGAAATCCTTTCCATCTTTGCCTCTTAGCCACTCTTTTGAAAAACAAAGCATCAGCCAGGCTTGATTTCAGTGAGTTTGAGGGGTGGAAGCACTGGGGAGCTGATGGGCTGGTGGTGTGATAAATAAATGGGTTAAAAGGCTTTGGAGAAAGCCCACGGGAGTGGACCCTTGGAATGTTTTGGGAGGTTTCAGCTTGCAGCTGACTCCCTGTGCTGACAGGTCAGCCTTTCCTGGGTGGAGAGAGCACAAAATGCTCCTGGCTGAGACAAAAATCTGTGCAAAACAGGCTGCAGGACATGAACTAAACAAACTCCCCTGCATGGGCTGGCTCCTTCAGGGGATGGAGGAAGCTGTGGGGTGAACCCTGGGCTCTGCCCTGCTGAGTGAACTCACAGAATCACAGAACTCACAGAACTCACAGAATTCACAGAACTCAGAGGATTCACAGAATTCACAGAATCACTGGATTGGAAGAGACCTCCAAGATCATAGAGTCCAACCCAGCCCCAAACCCTCAACTCCACCCTGGCACCCAGTGCCACATCCAGGATTTGTTAAACACACCCAGGGATGGTGACTCCACCACCTCCCCGGGCAGCCATTCCAGAACTTTATCACTCTTTCCATGGAAAACTTTTTCCCAATATCCAACCTGTATTTCCCTTGGTGCAGCTGGAGGCTGTGTGCTCTGGTTGTGTCAGTGCTGCTGGAGAAAGAGCCCAGCCCCAGCTGAGCACAGGCACCTTTCAGGAGCTGTGCAGAGTGATGGGGGCACCCCTGAGTCTCCTTTTCTCCAGGCTGAGCACCCCCAGCTCCCTCAGTGGTTCCTCACAGGGTTTGTGTTCCCAGCCCCTCCCCAGCCTCCTTGCCTCCTCTGGATGTGTTCAAACATCTCAAAATCCTGAGCCTTGCAGAGCAAAGAGCATCTGGTGCAGAAGGGGAGGATGGAGAAACCACAGCAGAATCCTCTGTCAGCTGCCCCCTCCCAGGCTGAAGGGGCAGACAGAGGTGTTGTCTCTGCTCCCTGGGCTCGGGGTGCACGGTGCTTTCCCCACCAGCAGCTCACTCTCTCTGTTTGCAAAAATAAACCATCCTGGAGGTTGGCTCAGCAGGACACCTGGGAGCTTCCTGGCTGCCTGACACACCACATTTCCACGTGCTGGTATAAAAGGAAAACATCAATAACCCTCCAGGGCTGGGCTCTGGAGGGACTGGAAGCTCCTACAGCTCCAAGCTGGAGGCTGGACTCTACTTTTGGGTATGGAGGTGGAAGGTGCAGCCAAACATCTGGGGCTCCTGCCTTTGTGTGCAGGCTGCTGCTCCCAGAGGGATCCCAGAGCTGGGGGATGTGGGGGAACAGGCATTAGCTGCTAATTTGATGTGCTTTATGTCAAATGTTTGCAGCAGAGAACAGCTGTTTGCTACTCCCACTGTTCTCTCACTGCAGCTAAGAAGAGTGAGAGCTTCTGAAAAGGGTGAGAATTTTATTAAAGATGCAGCAGAAGATGTTTTTATGGGATATCTGTGTGGAGTGCTGTTGAGACAGGCTCGGGTGGTGCTTTCCTAACAGGTGGAAGGTGTTGGGTGCCTCCATGGCCCATGGTGGGACTCAGCTGATGTCCTGCAGCACCCAGGGTTGGGAGCACTCTTTCTCCTCTATTTTTCCCAGTATCCTGTAAATCCACAGCTGCAGGCAGGCTGCTGGGATGAAAACCAGGCTTTTTCCATGTAGAAAGTAAGAAAAAAATTCATTAAACAATGGTTTTTAACATGGTAATTCCTCCTTCCAATGTGGAAACCTCAGGAGGAAGAACAGGTTCTGAGTCTAAGCCTGGCACATTCTCTGGGCAGGAACCTCCCCCACATCCAGGGTCTGGCTCCTCTTCCCTGACACCCAGCAGTGCTGCCATGACAAATCTTGCAAATAGTGGAAAAATCATTCCAGCAATAGCTGGTCCACTTCAGTCATGGCCTCCAAAAGATGGAACCACAAATACAAACCTGTTCTTGAGATGATGAAAACGTTCTCTGTTCTAAGCTTTTCTTACATATCCTTCAGGCACATGGTTTGGGCCCACTGAAAGGTCTCCCAGTCTGGCCAAGGAGAGATTTTATGAAATTATTTTATGGCTTTGGGGATTATTTTCAGGGATATTTGAGGTTGCAGCTGAGGAGGAGGAGGCTTTGCCAGCTCTGGGACTCGAGCACAGGCCAGGGCTGGCATGGATTCTTCTCTCACTGTTGTGAGAGCTGAGCAGGCAGCACTGCAGGGTCTTCTGTGAAGGGTGGAATTGCAATAGGACGCTTCACAGATGGGCTAAATAGTTCAAATAATTCAATAACTCAGTAATAATTCATGTAATTCAGTAGTTCAAGAATTCAGTTTGGAAAAGCCTTTTAAGGTTAAGTTCCAACCATTAACCCAGCACTGCCAAAGCCACACTAAACCACATCCCTAAGCATCATCTACACCTTTTTTAAAAACCATTTCCAGGGCTGATGATTCCATCACTGCCCTGGGCAGCTGTTCCAATGCCTGGCAACCCCTTTCAGTGAAGAAATTTTTTAAATAACCAATCTAAACCCCACTGGTTCAACTTGAGGTTGTTCCCTCTTGTCCGGACATTTGTTACCTGGGAGAAAAGACCTGGATTTCTTTGGAAATACCTGGATTTCTTTGAAAAGACCCAGGTGAATTTCTGCACTTCTTCTCCTGGAAAGACAAACTCAGGGTGAGGCTGTGCCATGGAGGTGCTTCCCTGTCACTTCTTGATGTTTTAGGGGAAGCACTGCAAGCCCTGCAGAGATGCTGTGTTTATCCTGCTGTGCAGGGATTTGGAACTGAGGGAAGAGCAGTGGCATTCTTGGAAGTGGATTTATTCCAAGCAGGTGGTTTTGCTGGTGGGTTTTTCCAAGCTGCAGTCTCCCACGAGATGGTGCTGTGGGATAGGGGACACTGTCACCCAGACACGACTGCTGCAGCTTCTGGCTATAACAGAAAATTAATTTGTGGCTTTGTCAGAAACTGAGAGTTTTCTTTGCAAAGTCTTTTCAGGGAGAAAAATGGAGAGTGAGTAACAAAAGCTGCTTTCCTCCCCCAGGAAAGCCCAGTCAGAGGGAAAGGAGTCACCAAATCCCACTAAACAATTCACAAATGGCACCTGGTACTGGGCCACTTTTCACTCAGAAATTCATGCTGCTAATGTTCTGCTGTTCACAGCATCACTGAGGGTTTTGGGTTGGGAAGGGACCTTTCAGATCATCCAGTGCCATCCCTGCCATGGCAGGGACACCTTCCACTGTCCCAGGCTGCTCCAAGCCCTGTCCAGCCTGGCCTTGGGCACTGCCAGGGATCCAGGGGCAGCCACAGCTGCTCTGGGCACCCTGTGCCAGGGCCTCCCCATCCTCACAGGGAAGGATTTCTTCCCAATAGCTCTGTCAGTTTAAAGCCATTCCTCCTGTCACTGCAGGTGAAAAGGAAGCACATTTAACATGTGAGGAAAGCTTCACATATTACTGGTATATGCAATATCTTAGCAGTTTAATTAGATAAGTTTTTACAGAAAAACAATTAAAGTATTTATACATGCACTTGGCTTTTACCCCTCTTTTTTGGGGAGGGGTTTATTCTCATCCCTGCCTTGTTCCCCTGGCTGGGGAATGAACCCCTTGGTGGTTTCATTCTGGGAGAGGTGAGAGATGTTCCAGCAATTTGCCAGTGCCTGAATCCTTTGCTAAGGATGTGACATGCTCAGTGGTGATTTTGGTTTCCTTGCCCCGGGTCAGTTCTTTGTTTGCTGACACACCTTTACACCTCTGCTCTCTCTTTGTTGACCAAAGAAACCTCTAGAGCACTGCTGCTTCCTTCATGGTCTGCAGCTGAGTTATGTCTAATTTTATCCCGTGCACTTTTCATGTATTAGTTGCTGATTCTGCCGCTCCTAAACCCACTCCTGCCCAGCCCTGGGGCTGCATTTCCTTATCTGACCGTCACTGAGGTGTCTGCAGCCCCAGTGCCAGCCTGTGTCCCAGCTCTGGCTCCCCTCTCTGCTGCAGCCCATGGCTCTGCTGCACTCCTGGGCTTTTCTTAACTTGGTACAAAGCTTTTGACCTGCTGTGGGTGATGGCACTGCTGGGTTTTTACCCTGTGGGATTTCTGTCCCACAGCCCTTTCAGTGCCTTTTTCCTCCACCCACTTTGTGCATCCAGCAGATTTTTTGGGGCTTTTTCAACTCTGAGCTGCTGATCTGAGAGTCTTGGTAGGACAAAAAGATTGTTTTTGAACATACCCTGTCCAGTGATGCTCCTCATTAGTAATGATACCTTTGCTCAGTGCCATGGAAAATGTGGGCAGTGCCTAGCAGATTCGGTATTTTGCAGAGAATCTGCAAGAAAGTGAATGAATGGACAAATTTTTGCCACAGGGATCCTGCTTTATTTTCAAGCAAACATCTGGGTTATTCTAACTAAAAAAAAAAAAAATAGGTACTGTGGCAAATATGAAAAGATCCAGGAATTTCTTGTCAACCTCTGGTTTTATTTTTTAATTTCAGAGCCTCTCCATCTAGAAATAAAAGTACTACTGGGGTTTGGTCTGGAGTCCTCTGAAGTCAAAGGAAGATTTCCCCTCTGAGTGCTCCAGTAACAGTAAATGCTGGATTGAGAGAGGCTGATTAATTTAGGCAGCAATCCCCAGTGCTGTGTTCTTGCTGCCCAAACACACTGCGAGCCAAAGGTGCCCTGAGATGTCCATGAACACAGAGCTCCTCTCCACTTCCAGTGCCCTGGCTGCTTCCAGCAGCAGCCGAGCCCTGCCAGCCTGCCTGGCTCCTTCACCCTCCCTTTGTGGCAGCTCCTGGGTTTTTCCATGTTCCCACCATGGGGATGGGGTGGGATTTGTCCCTCCTGGGTGTAGATTGATGATGGGCAGAGCTCTGTGCTCTCACCAAGTGATGTTGGTGTCTCTGTACCCCAGGGGAGCTGTGGGTGACTGCCAGAGGCAATGGGGCTGCACTGGTGCAATTAATTCAGCTAGCTGAATTTGCCTTTTTCTGTTTGTTTTTATTCTGAGGAAGAGGCTGGCCAGCTAACAAGTAAAACACAAGTTGCAACCTACTCCTGTAATGTGCCAAAAGCAAAATAATCTTGGTTTGGGGTTTTTCTCTTGCTCCTGTTGATTGGCAGGGCCCTTCATTACTGTTCACACAGTTATTTTAAGCTGTGCTTCTACAGCAGTAAAAATGATGATCAGTTGTATTTTTCACCAACAAATGTGATTAATTTATCTCACCCAGTCACTCAGGGGTGACCTTCCCCCAGTCCTTCCTTAATGAACTGTTTTGGGATATAATGCACCTCTGCTCTAAGGCTACAGGGAATTGTCACCTGCTGCAAAGGGGGTCACAGTGGATGGGCCTTGGAGCACCCTGGGGTGGTGAAGGTGTCCCTGTCCATGGCAGGGGGTGGAATGAGGTGAACTTTACATCCCTTCCAACCCAAACCCTTCTGTGGTTCTAAGAAATGCTCAGCCCCTGCTTTTGTGCAGACAAATTCTGTCTCTGGTCACTCCACGTGTGTTTCCTCTGTCCACACAAAAATCTCAGCCTGTCTCCTCAGTGTCCTCTGGAGTTACAGCCCTCAGCCCAATCTCCACGTGGCAGAGTCCTCAGCCTCTTCCCTGTGCCCTTCCCTCCTTGACCTGCTGCCAATACTGTGATTATCATTCAGGTCAGCTCCCTGTTGCTTCCTTAGACTCAGATTTCCCTCTGGGTCCTGATGTTGAAGCTACCTCTGAATTTTGCAGAATTTCTGCCTAACCTTTCTATGATCCAACCCTTCTGGTCCAGCTGTGCAGGGGTGCTGTGTGTGCCTGTCAGCTTAGCTAGGAACCCAGTGTTTCTTCTGGGGCTGCCAGGGATGCCCAGTGCTGGGGGAAGAATTAAAAACTTCCACAGCCACAGTGGCTCTGGGGCTTCTCCAGCTTACTGCAGGTTTGGAGGTTCCTCAAGCCAACTCTAATTATTTATTTTAATGGACTTCCAGAGCAATGCAAACCTGGACAATGTAGTGAATCCTGTTTTCTTCTCCTCACCAAGACTTTTCTCATTGAGATGTAAAAGAACACCACAACTAGGTGTTCAGGTAAACCCAGACAGGTCAGAAAATTGGGAATGTGACTTCACCTCTGCTGCTGCCCTGCTCTTCCCTCAGCAAATGCAGTTCTGCCTCACTCTGCTTGGTTAAATCTTCCCTGAGAATCTTGATTTAGCAAATTTTCTAGGACCACCCCCCTCTGCCTGCACCCCTGCTGCTCCCCTTCCCTGTCACAGCAAAGCTGTTGTCTTCAGCACCAAAGCTGCTGTTTTCACTCTTCAAGTGCCTCCAGGTGCATTCCTTCCCTGATGCTCATCTGCCCTCTGGACAAGCATCTTTGCAGCCTCTCCTCAGCAGTCTCCCACAGCTGGGTAAACTCTGCCTGTAAAAATTCCTAGATTCCTCACATCCATGGGCCTTTTCAAATCCTGACACCAAGCAGAGCACCCAGATGGGATTTTTGTCTGTGGGGCTGCTCAGTGTAGTCTCCCTGGTTCCTTATTGCTCCTTTCCTCTCACTGAGGGCAGCAGGAGGTCATGGGGAATGACTCATCACAGAATCATGGAATGGTTTGGGTTGGAAGGGGCCTTTAAGATTGTCTCGTTCCAACCCCCCTGCCATGGGCAGGGACACTTTCCACTAGATCAAGCCCTGTCCAGCCTGTGATTGAACTCTTCTAGGGATGGGGCAGCCACAGCTTCTCTGGAAACCGGTGCCAGTGCATCCCTGTTAGCTATTTCTTCCTAATGCTGCATCTAAACCTCCTCTCTGTGGGTTTGAACCCATTCCCCCTTGTCCTGTCACTCCAGGTCCTTTAAAAACTCTCCATCATTTTGTAGGCTCCCTTCAGGTACTGGAAAGCTGTAATTAGATCAGCCCAGAGCCTTCTCTTTTCCTGGCTGAACAGCCCCAACTTGTGGGATTCACATTCTCTGAACCTGAGAGAAGCAGTGAGAGAAGCAGAGAAGAGAATGATCCAAACAATTCTCATCTCATTCGCTGCTCCTGTGTTGTGCCAAAGCAGAATGCAATGTGGAGATTGTTTACCCAGAGTGATGGGGTTTGGTTTCCTTGGCCTATCAGGGCCAAGCTGTGTGCAGACTGTGGGTCAGCAGGCAGTCACAAGATTCTGGGCAGTTGAGTGCTTGGGCAGTTTCAGTGGAGATGGAGTGTAATATTGTGTAATATGGTGTAGAATAATAGAGTATAATAAAGTAATTAATTAACCTTCTAATATCATGGAGTCCTCCTCATCATTCCTCCTGCCAATCTGGTGAAATCTCACCAATACCAGCTCTCCCAGCCTTCCCTCCCAGCAGAGCTGCTCCATCCCTCTGATGCTCCTGCTGCCTCGTCTGGGCTCTCTCCAGCAGCTCCACATCCTCCTTGTGCCCTGTGATGGAAGGAGCTCACACCAGCTCCCTGCCCTGTGCTTCTTGCAGCTCCCAGACCACGGCCTGGGGACCTGCTCCCAGTTCCCTCTGCCAGTGCCACCAGTTTGGCATGTGGTACCTCCAGCATGTGAGGCAGAGCTCGTTTGTGCTGAGAACAGCCGAGCCACGGGCCGTCCTTCCCGGCATTTGCGCAAACCGCTGCTAATTGCATCCCGAGGCTCTGGCCTGCTTTCCTGCAGGCACACGGCCCTGGGATCAGCGTGCACAGGGAAATTGGTGTGCTGGGCAGGGCTGGGGTGGCCCAGATCTCTCTGATGGCCTTTGTCTCTGCAGCTCCCAGGCGTTGTTTGTTAGTGCTAAGTCACGATGCGAAGCGGGACGGTCCAGACTCAGGGAAACTGGGTCAGACTCCTAAGGAGGAGCACAAAAGCCTAGTGTGTGAGCCTGGGAGGGCAGAACAACCAGGCCAGGGCACAAAATGGAGAGGGAGCTGGGAAGGACAGAGTGGAAGATGCTCTGCAGCAGTGTGTTAGACACAAGAGGCAGTTGGGGAAGTGTTGGGCTGCTCCTCGGAGCGGAGAAAAGGTTGTGGAGGAGCAAAGCCCAGCTCGTTCCTGTTGATGTTGAATTGCTTCAGATTCAGCTCAAATGTCCAGCTGCCACCAGGCAGCCAACACAGGAAAAAAGAAACTAAAAAGTGTGGATTGTTGTTCTGGAATTAGGTAGGTGCTGGGGAAAGTCACCACTGGGTGATTTGCTCCACCATGGAGCTGCTCACCACTGGTTTTGAGACATTGCAAAGTGTGGGCAATGTGTCCTGGCAAAGATAAAAAAAAAATCCCAAAAATAACCAATGGGGTTAAGGAAGCTCCATGTACAGACCAGCAGTTTAACTTTATCTGCCAGGAAAATACTAGAGCAAAAAATAAAAATGTTAGTCCATAATGAGGAGGTCAGCAGCACCATGTGGGCTTGTCTAGAACAAGTGGCTTCCAAAACATTTTGATTTTTCTCCTGTGACAGTATAATTCAGTTTCAAGAGCAAAAGAAAAGCAGTGGTTTTTGTATAAATTGACATTAATAAAGCTTTTGATTTTCTCCAATTATGTTTTGATAAGATAGAGAAACCTCATTAGAAGGAAATTTTCATTTGGTGGTTGCAAAACTGGTTGGAAAGCCATGCTGGAAAGTTGTTTCTTATCAAAAGAGAAAACTTCATAAAGTGGGGTTCTGCAAAGGGTTTGCTGTCAATCAGTGTCTTCATTAATCATCTCAAGGATGAGATAAAGATTGTTCTTGTTAAATTTGCAAATGAGGTCAAGCAGAAAGTCTCAGCTGCAAATATGTCAGAGAAGAATTATGTTATAAAACTAAAATGCTCTCTTTGCCCAGTGTTCATGGGAGGAGAATTGCTGGGTGGAGGTTCAGCTATTTAGAGCATTGAGTGTGACTTCCCAACAGGAAGGATAATCCAGGACTGGCACCAGTGGCCTCAGGGCACTTCAGCACAAGCTTGGTGTCAGAAAAGGGAACTAAGCCATGGCTTAATTGTGTAAAGATGATCCTCCCCCAGTGCCGAGGGCTGCCCTTTGAGGTCTCTTCCCACCTCATTCCTGGCCTGTAAGGTGGGAGAGGGCTGCTGGGCTGCTGCCTGGAATCAACCCCAGCATCAGGAACAAGGCCTGTGTGTGGGTGCTGGAAGGCAAGAATGTGCAGGATCCCCTGCCATGACTTCCAGATCTTCTCTTTGCAGAGAATCTTCTGCTGCCTTGAGGACCACCAGGGTATTTAAAACTGCTTTTGCTGTTCCTCCAAATTTCTTTGGTTGTGGGGGTGAATGTGGGAATTCATAATGTGTTTTATCAACTACACAAGTTAATAATGTGGATCTTGGGTAACTTGGAACACTACCAAAGGATGAATCAATGATGCACAGTTCTAAGTTCACTAAATTCCCAGAAGTAAAACTTGTTCAAAATATATCTGTATCTGGAATAGTGTTGTCTTATCCTTTACACTTGTGTTTCTATTTCTGTACTGATACAGCTCATATAACATTTCATTTCCCATTCTGAACTTGAAATGCAACAAGATGAAAAACCGATTTTTGGTAAACAGAGATTTTTATTTTGGATTCTATAGAGAGAACAAAATTGGCTGTGTGTGGAAGCGCTTGCTGCTTTGAAGTGGTTAATTTGCCTTTATCTTCCAGACACATGACATCAGATTGGATCCAAGCGTGTTCTTAAGCAGAGATGGATGAAGCCCTGACACCCCCTAACTTTGGGTTCATTTACAGCTGGAGAAAAGCAGTAGAAAGCAATCCTCACTAGGAAGAGGCAAAACCCACGAGCCTTCCCCCAAACCTTGGCTTGAGCGGGTTTTTTGAAACTGGACCCGATCTGGATCCTAATTTAGCACTATTTTTTTGTGCTTAAAGGCAATGTATAGGCAAGGAACATATTGTGCTCTGTTGTAATAAGATCTGAGTTTCATCAATATTCAGTACTAGCACATGCTGGGTGGTGTTAGGGACTGAGCAGATATTGCGAGCACCAGCTGCTGCTTTTATGCCAGTTTTTCATGCTGAACAGTAGGAGACTAAACTCTAGCATCACACAGAATGGAGAGCTCTCAGGAGCTGGGAGCAGCACAGGGAAATTCATGCAAATCCCCCTGTGCTCGTTAATGGTGTCTGTGATTGGGCTGGAGGAGGGTGCTGGGGGCTGTGAGGGGCAGAGCTGTTCCCCTGTGCTGTCACAGTGGCTGTGCCACCACAGGCATGTCTCCAAGGCATAATTATTTTGAGATATTGAGGTCCACAGAAGCCTTTACTTTAAGGCTGACTAATGCATTATAATGTCTTTAAAAACTCTGGCCCCCGGGCTTCTTGGTGATGAGTCATCTGACTAAAAGCATCAGGCCATGTGCTGTTCCCTCGTCTTGTGGGAGGGTCTGCAGTTCTCTGGGCCCTCAGCTGGTGACACAGGGCTCCCCAGGGCCTTGTCCCAGTCTGTAGCAGCCCTCAGGGTAGGCACAAGCAACCTGCCCAATCTGCCTTCCCTGCCTCTGCATGCAGCCATTTGTTTGTCTCAATTCTCAACCCTCTGCTTTGCAAAATGACCTTGTAGGTGTTTTTGTCCTTTTCCCAGTACTTTGAAAAAAGATCTTGCAGGTCTCCTTGTCTTAGATGACTCTGAAAAACCCAACAAAGTGTTCAAGGATGACAAGTGCTGGAGGTGGAGGCTGTGCTGTATTCTAGAGTGACGCCCAGCCAAAGGTTTGTGGTTGTCACACTGCCTGCCCTGGGGCCACCAGCAGCAGAGACAGGTCCAGTGTTATCACCAAAGGGGTCACCAATTATCACCAAAGGGGTGTCTGGGACAGACAAAGGTGGTACAGAGACTCCATCATCAGAAGGCATGAAAAGGCACTTTATTATTAGAAATTCACAGTTCTTATAGAAACAATGGTGGACCTAAGACCTGATTGGCCTTTAGGAATCTTCTCTCACCTATTGGTCAAGAAGGGACAACTCCTTCTTGTAAACATCTTTGACAAACAGAGATTGCCTGCCAGGTGCAGAGATTGAGATAACAATTGTTTTAATTCTTTCCCTGAGCTTTCTCACAGTTTCCCAGGAAAATTCTGGGAGAGCTATGTCTCTCTCTGCTCAGAGGATATGTGATTACCACACAGTGTTACCAGGAGATTCCATAATTGTGTTGATGATTTCTTGACTGATACTGGACAAGCCACCCAGCCCCCCCCAGATCTCAGATCTTTGTGGAGATCAACAGTTGTCATTTTCCACTCTCTGCCTTGAGCTGTCAAATTGAGACATCTCATGGTGGGATGTTCTTCTTTCAGTGACTGATCTATGGGAAAACTCAAATCTTGGTGGCAGTCAGGGCAATTTTAGAGCTCCTGGGTTTAAAGTGTTGGGACTAATGTCTGGAGAACAGTTTTTTGGTCCTCTAAAACCCACGCACAGCTGTTCATTCTCCTTGAAACTTGTATTTACAAAGGATATATCATAACCTTAGGAAATGCTCTTTTGACTAGGAATGGAAGTTGCTCTGTGGTTGGAACCCACTTTGATTATAAGTCTCTAGTGTGTGGTCAGAAATCTCAATCTTTAATGATTAAGACATTTTCCCCCCAGTCCTGTTATTCTTAGTGGCAGCTTCTTGCCACAATATAGAATTTCAATTTATGTATATATTTTTTTGAGAGCAGGTCTCCACATTGAATGCCTTTAGGCTAACTGAATTCAGTCATCAAATTACAATTAAATCACAGCTCAGAAATGTCTGTAATTAGGACTCTTTAAGGGTTATTATTGCTATTTTTGTAATTGACGATGCAAGAGTGACTTCTAGTATAATGTTAAGTTTTACTGTCGATTTTCCTATGCTGAAAGACAGGAAGCACTGTTGGATTTTATCTCTGATTTGCAGGAGCAAGGGAGGTGGCATCAAACAGCAATTTCCATCCTGTCTGGTCCAATGACAAGATGGTGAATCTGCAGGAATAGGAACACACTGGGTTATGCGCCATTTGCCAGGGGAGGAAGCAATTTCCTGTGGAGACTGAAGGCCTCTGCTCCCCCAGCAAGGTCAGCAGAAGCATTTGCTGCCTTTGGCTACATCATAATTGCATTAATAAAGACAGCAGCTCCCATGGGGCAAAGGCTGCAATTAGCAGCAGCATCAGAGGTTTCATCCCTGCCTCTGCAGTGCTCCCCTGCAAGCAGAGAGGTTCTGCTGGAATTTATTGATGCCATTCCCTGCCTTTGAATGAGCAGCTCCCACTGTGCTTTCACCACCCAGCAAATCTCTCCACAGCTGGAAATGGCTCTGGGGGTGCTAATGTGGAAATCAGGTCTGCTCCCTGCAGCCCTCAGCTGGAGGAGGTGGTGGGAGCTCCCCCCAGTCCAGCACTGAAAATCAAATGATTTGGGGAATCATCTGGTTCTTGCAGGGAAGGGGATGATCATGAGCAACTTGTTGTCGTTGTCTGACTGTGTGGGGTGTCTTGGTGTAACTTCTGCCTGCTCTGCCTGCCTTGGATGCTCTTCCAAGTTTAGGGCTGGTCAGGAATGGCAATATGTGCCCAGAGCATTCTGCAAGAGTGACAGAATCCCAGAATGGTTTGGGTTGGAAGGGACCTGAAAAATCATCTCATTCCAACTCCCTGCCAGAGGCAGGGACACCTTCCACTGTCCCAGGTTGCTCCAAGCCCTGTCCAGCCTGGCCTTGGACACTTGTGGGCTTGGGGCAGCCACAGCTGCTCTGGGCAAACCTTCATGCACAGGGAAGAATTTTTTCCCACTCTCTGATTGAAACCTACTCCTCATCAGTTTAAAGAAATTCCCCTTTGTCCTGTCTCTCCATACCCTTGTCCAAAGTCCCTCCCCAGCTCCCTCAGAACCCTTTAGGCACTGGAAGATGCTCTCAGGTCTCCCCAGTGCCTTCTCTTCTCACATCTGTGCCTTCACAGAACCCACTTAGGTGACAATTCCTTGGCAAACCTTGGCTGGATTGACATCTTCACTTCATTGCAAAAGTAAATCATAGAATACAATGTTTGAAGCCCACAATCCATGACATTGGCTGAGATTTTGGAAGTATGGGTCTGTTTAAGCACACACACACAGAGCTGCACACACATGAACACAGAGAAAGGCACAAACCCCACGCTGGGACTGTCGGTGACCTGCCAGCCACAGCTCCTGCCACCCATATCTGGGAGAGCTCTCCAGGGGAGCTGCTGCCTGCCAGAGCTACCACTGAGCTTTTCTTTCTGAAAACTCCCTCCTCTGTGCTACTGCCTTCTCAGGAGCTTGTTAATTTTCTCCAAAAAATTGAAGATACCAGGGAGCTCTTAAATAGCTTCTTGATCTACCCATTGCATTTTGTGGAGTTGCTGCTCCTCAACATTTCAACTTGAGTGAAACTCCATTTAAAGCAAAGGAAAGGAGTAAAGTAGTGTGGTAGTTTACTCACTGCTTCCATGTGGGAAGTGTGGGTAGAGTGGAGCAACGTGCAGGAGAGCTGATGGGCTCACACGCTCGTTAGCACTCCCCTCGGAGCTCCAATGAGGAGGGGCACAGCAGGGATGTGTAGGAGACTTGGACTTGACCCATAACTGGAGTAAATCAGCCAGATCTTTTGTTGGATTCAGTGGAACAGAACATGAAAAATCTTCTACCCAATAGCAGGAATTAATTCCCATCCAGGGCTAACTTTGGTTAGTCTGCAGTGCTGTTTCATTCCATGTCATACTCCACAAATGGAGGAGAATGCTCCTGGTTCCTCCCCCTGCCACATCACCACCCACCAACCTGCTGCACCACACCACTCCTCTCTCCCTTTTCCCCTTGCCAGTCTGAGAAACTTTAAAAGGGGAAATAAAAAAAAAGAAAGAAAAAAAAAATCATGAACCACCATCTGGTCCCCATGAACAGGATCAGTTCTCAGGCCATTTCCTCAGCACAAGCTGGCACAGTTCCCTCCTCTGCAGCAGATCGACTCATCTTGCTCTAGCTCTGGGTCTGCTCCCATATGGTCAGTGCCTGAATTATTGATATTATTTATACTGCTCTTGTGCCTCAGGTCCAGGGCATTTTTGTGCTGGCTACTGTGAAGAATCAAACAAAACCAGTCTCTGCTCTGGGATCTAGTACCTGTTAGTACCAATTATGCTCAATACCTGGCTGTATTTTTACACAGTAACTTTCCAGGAGCTTCATACCCTTCCTCTAGACAATGCCTGTGGCTCCTAGCTTTTCTTCTGCAGCATTTGGCCATTTTCTTCAAGTCCCAGGTGGAGTCATGCACTTATATGAAAATTGCTGCTTTTAAAACAGGAAATTGAAGTTTATATCGCTATAATTTTTGTTATGAAAACTTCACATCCTAAAGACTCAAACCTCAGGGGTTCCAGCAAATTGAATGAATTTCTTATAAGATTAAGTTTAAGAAGACATTGACTTCGTCAGTCTCAGCCTGAAGTGAGAATTGAGATTAATAATGACAACTCTGTCCCAAGAAGACCTGTTTATCATGGAATTGTACACAGTATTTCAACTGTGTGTTCTCTCATTTACCTAATAATTGGGGAAAAAAATGTTTAAATGATGTTCATCAAATTAAATATCTGCAGCTCTTTGCCCTGCAATAGTGAATGAATAAGAAATTGGAAATGGATTCTCACTAAGCCACTTGGGTGTTCAGGCTGTGGCATGTCTGTTCTTTCAAGATGTCAATAATAAAGTGATCTGGACCAGTGGAAATTAAATGGGAAAGAGTTCTACCCTTTTATGGAAGCCTGGGACCTCCTGGTGGCAGCAGCCCCTGCCCATGAACACAGAAAGCACCACTGGAGCTGTTTTACCTCGAGGAACTGTGTGAAAAAGATGGATGTTTTCACATCCAGAGCCTTCTGAAGGATCTTGCTGGCCATATCTAGAACTTGTAGCCAGGGTGGTCTTCCCCATTTGGAAGCTGGAGGGTGGTAATGGATGGAACTCATGACAGTGGAGAAGCCAAAGCCCAGTGGATGCTGCTCTGGAGCTTAGGTGAAGTCTCCACAGGAGTTTGGGAATGGAGAAATTGTCTGGAGTGAGGGGAAGAAGAGAGGATTACTACAAGAAAAACTCAAAAGTTTTTTTGTTTTGGGGGATTGATCGAATTTAGTGCAGTTAAATGGTATTTATAGCCCCTGAAAGCAGGAAAATAACTTCAAATTGAATAACCTTTGATTTTTAAACAAACACTAATAATACTGGATCAATGAGTGAAAGTCAATTACAGTTCAGTTAAGCTGTGCCCTTTAAGACATCCCAGAACTGCTCTGCTGTTTCCTCCAGTGATGTATCACAGCTCCCAGGGCTGCTCAGACAGCAGGAACTCATCTTTATTTCCAAAAATCAGAAAAAGACAGTCCTGAGCATCTTTTTCTTCTATCTTCTGAAAGAGGGAAGCGTTCCTTAACAGCTGAAGAATTGTCAAGGGAAGAAGTGATGAAAAAACCATGTGCCCATCTGAAATGGAATACTTTGACATGCTCCCCTGCCATTTCCCATGGGTATTTCTATAAGTGACAGCCACTTATGCCTTTAGAAATGAAACTCAGTCACTGACAGTGCACAGGGCACAGCAGCACAGAAGGGCTTTAAAAAAAAAAGGAAATAAAAAAAAATTAGTGACCTTACGACCACAGCCCTGCTGTATAATCTCAGATTCTGCTTTTTGCCCCTGTTATATTTATTTACTCTGTGTTTCAAGCCATGTTTTGTAGGTTGATATGGAAGCTTTTCAGTGATGGCCACATCTTTCCTTCGTGATGGAAGACGGAAAGGCCTCCTGGGGATGCAGCTGAGTATGTGGATGTGGAAGGGCTTGAAAAGGTTGATATCAGGATATCTCCAGCAAACCTGTTTATCAGCAACATGAAACAGTCTTTGTAGACATCAGGCAATTTTTTTTTTTATGTTTAATTATGTTAAAAATCAGTCTTGTAAACACTGAGGAGCCAAGTTGGAAGGGAAGAACCTCGTGAAGCCCCCAAAATAAAATCTGCTGATGGCCTTGTGGGAACCTTGGATTTACCCATCACAAGATGAAGTGCTGTACTGATGCAACAGAAAGCATAAAACTTAAATTTTCTTTGTACTACTGAACTCTTGGACAGTTCTGTTGCATGAACTGCATGTAGGAAGGCTCAGGAGGAGGTGAGAGGAACGGGGCACCTTGAGCCTGCAGTGTGGTGTTTCCATCATTTCATCCCTGTGAACCATGAAAATCCTTTTTCTTTAAGTTTTGCCTCTTGAAGGAGCCACAAAACTGTTTGAGAGGACATCAGGGTTGAGGGAGTGTGTATGGCACTGCATTGCAATTGCCACGAGCCAGCAAGTGCAAGGAGGTTTCTGCGAATCCAGAGACTGAATTTTATCTGTAAATTAGGGGATAATACAGATATATAAAAGTAGTAGCATGTTACAGTGGAATGATTTTGTGGTTAAGCTTATTAAAGAACAATTTCTCAGCTAGTCAGTGTCCCAGGCTGGATTTGCTGGGAGCCTTTTTCCATTTCCATTTCCTTGTGTGCATTGGCCAAGGTGGAAACATCATTTTATGTGTGGGACAGGGTGGGTCCTGATGCTTTTTATGATAAAGAGGAGAGAAAACAGATCTCTGAGGCAGAAAGAGTTAATCCATTAACATCCTTTAATTGTGCTGCTGCCAACCAGCCTGGTTGTGCACCTGACCAAGTGAACCTGGATGCTTTTTATGCAGCAGAAAAAGAAGCTTCTGGAAAGTGTATCTACTGTGGCTTTCCAATTACTGCTGCCCTTTTTGTGCTTTGTTCATTTTGCATTAATTTAGATGAGTTCAGAGATATCGGGTTAGCCAGGATGATAAATAAATTAACCTTTATTAATTAGACTCTTTAGGACTGATTCATTTATTTTGTTTCAGCATTTGTGATTCACCACAAATGAATGTGCTCTGTCTCTCTGCCTCACAATCTGTTTGTCTTGAATTTCAGTTTATTGTTGCATCTGTTTGGGATCTTTCAATATGGGAGAGAGCTATGATTTAAAGATTATAAACATGTATAAACAGTGTAGGAATAAATGGAGAGGCTTGGCATATTGCTTTGGGCTCTGTGCCCTGCTAATGTGACTATTGGGTTTATCTGGTCTCGAGCTGTCTCATATCTGTCTGCTTTGGGCATGGTGAGAACAGGCAGCTGTCTCTGTCTGTCCATGCTGGATCATTTCTCCCTGACAAAATTAAGGAACACTCCCTGCTGCAGCACCAGGGGCTCAGGAAATAGCCCAGGCTGCCTTCCAGTGACCTGAGTGTGACTCTGGTCCTGGCTGGATGGACACACATCCTGCAGCATGTCTGTTGGACACACCTGACACTGAGCACAGCATTCCTGCCCCTCAGCCTTGCAGAGTGGGACTGAGGATGGGCTGAGCTCTGTTTCTCCTCTGAGAAGAGGAGCACAGCTCTGATGTCCCCTGGCTGGACACCAGCCAAGCCCCCCAGAAGACAGAAGGAAGCAGACAGGCTGTGCTGCCCTTTTCTCCTGCTGCTGGGGCTGAGCCTGGCCCTGCACACACTCTGTCACACACACTCTATCTTCAGCATGGCACCAGGTTTGTGCCTTGACAGCCCCTAATAAAGCCATTTTTCTTTCCCAGCCTCCACCAGGCAGGCCTGCTCTGGATGCTGATCAACAATTTAGCTTTACTTGGGTGACTTGGAACAATCCTGGCTCTTTCAAGGCTGAGTGGAAAAATGTTCCCAGCATGTCTAAGGGAAGACCTCGAAGATTTGTCTACAGTTCTTATTGCTGGTGCATCCCACTGGGCACTTGATTCCCACGTTGAAATTCTGAGCAGATAGCACTTAGTCTTCACCAGAACAGGTTTTTTTTTTCAACTCCATCAGCATATCAGAGAACAATATTAATGCTTTAAAGTGCAAGTCCCTGACACCTCAGCTCTGCCTGGAGCAAGCAGCAGGCTAAGGCATCCAGTGGTAAATAAGCTCAGCAGATTCCTGATGGAAAGTAAGAAAAGAGGCACATTGGGAAAAAACAACAAAATGTTTGTGAATCCATTTGACTTTGTAAATTTGCTAGAAAAGGACATGATTTCCACATAGCACTTTTGGTTTGTAATTTGTGTGTCTCCATCTTTCTGTTTTGCTCATAGCAATGTTGGTTTGTCCAACAGAAGGTGTATTATACCTTGCCAAAAATTCCCTCTCTCTTTAGGCGGTGCCATGGTGTCACTGCAGCCCAAGTAGGAATTCCAGGCTTTGTGTGTGGTTTCTCTTTTTCAGCGTCTGTCTTTAGACATCCCTCCAAATAAACAGGTCTAAAATATCTCAAGCTGTCTTTATGGAGGGAGCAACTGGGCATATAATGCAAATATTGTAAAATACTACTGGGATGAGCACGCCTATTCCATCTGCAAGTGGATGGGATTAATTACTTTTGTGTAGCAATAGCTGCTGGGCTTTAATTCCATCAATGACTCTGTCTCAAGTTTGAAGTTTCCATTTCTTATTAAAAATTAGCATTAGGACTCAGCTGGAGTGAAGTTCTCAGAAACCTAACCTTGGAAAAGGACAGCTTTCTTTCCTGGACAACACAATGAACCCACAGTTGTTTCTTTTAAATGGATAGCATAAAAATACATGTAAAAAACCCCCTAATCTTAGCTCTCAACAATTTTGAAAATTATTTGTGGAATTCCAAGGTTGTTTATTGTCAAGACAGACTGGTGAGACATGAGCTTGTACCAGCCATGTTTGTAGTTTTGTGTGTTGAGTAGGTGAGAGGGTAAAACAACATAAATAGAGGTAGTTTGGGCAGATTTGTTAATGGGACCGGTAACTTTCCCCCACCCACTCATCCTCTTCCTACAGGCTCTCGTAGGTAGAAGTCACAAAGCAAAATTTTTTTTCTCTTCCTGCCTGTCCTTTACAACTTACCTTGAGCTGTGTAACCATCTGGAGCCATAAAACAAAGAGCAAATCCTCACTGGAGCTCCTTTGCTTCTGTACATGTCACTTTTATGGGCAAATAATTAATGCCACGTGGGATTTGAAAACAAAGGTGATAGTTGCAAAAATATTTGCAGGCTGTGGTTCATTTCCAGCAGCCTTTGCTTTATGCCCCAGGACTGAGCAGCAGAGATTGCTCCTCTCCTGAAATAGGCACAGCCAGCCGTGCCTGAGGTGTTTTAGCAGCAATGCTGAGGAGGAATTGCTAATGTTGTTTTTAATCTCGAGAGCGAGCGGCTTCTGTTGCGTGTGCCTCGCAATTAATAGGGAAAGAGACACCTTGTATGGAGCTGGCATCCTCAGACTTAAACACCACCCCTGTTAATGATTCTTCTGCTGCATTTTGGTCTGAATGCCACTTCAAACCCCCCGAAGACAGACACAAACATATGCTGCAATGCAAAGGAGCCCCGAGCCTCGCGGCCGCTTCCTCCCGCCCCGCAAACGCGCTCTGCGGAAACAAAGAACGAGATTTTGATATGCAAATCCCTCCTATCATTAAAATATAATGCTGGCTCGTCCTTTATCAACAGGCTTGTTCATCTCTGAGGCTCAGCTTGTCATGTCTAATCATGTGCTGTATCAGCTGTCCTCTGGGGAGGGGGAATATTGAGACCAGACAGTTGGTGTTGGCCAGCCACATCTACTTAGATCTCAAATATTTCTGCCTGTGCCAGCATCAGTGGCCTTGTGGAATGTCCCTTTCTGGCCTTGCAGCCTCTCTTGCTTCTCTGATTTCAGTGAATTGCTGCTCACTTGGCGGGAGCTGCTCTGATCTGTATCTGTTAAAGGCAGATCAAACTTCAGCACTGCTTTTGCCTCCTTAATTTGATTGATCTACCCTAAAGTTTCAGAAGAACCAGCTCTGTTCTTGTAGACAGGCACGGGTGTGTAACTGCAGAGAATGTGACATCTTGCACAGGGATCTGTCATCTCAGAAAGTCCTCTAAAAAGTTTTTTTGGCATTGATCTCTTTCAGACACACCAGTTCCCAGCCTCCAACACCACATACCTTAGGGCAGACTGGATTGCAGATTATTTTCCTCCCATAACCATTCCTTACACTTTCCTTTGGCCTCTGCTGAGATTCCAGCACATGATACAGACACTGCATAGAAATAATTAATTTTATTAAACTCATCCATTTGTGGCTACAGAAAGCAAATCAAAAGCTTAAACTTCTCATGCCACAGGCAGCTGTGATTTGGGGAGCAGCACATTCTCCTGCCATCAGCTCTCCAGGGATAAAACCTGGAGAGCACCACACAGACATTTCCTGGCTGATTTTATCTACTGGGTTGGATTATTGGAACAGCAAGACAAAGGGGGAGGAAGGGCTCAGAACATATTTCCTGTCATATACATTGTGAATTTTCAATGAGTGAGTAGAGTGGGATTATTTGAGTTTGTATACTTAGCAGTAAGATTCCCAGCTCCATGTTTTCCATGCTGATATTTGTGACCACACTCATCCTCTCTCCCTCTCCTATTTATCTCCATCCAGGCAAAGGCTACATTGCTCAGTGAGTTGGTGGCATCACTGCACAAAAGCCTGGCTGGGCACCAGGAGTGGCACCCAGGGAGGCAAAATCCGTCCTGCAGTGCCTTGTTCTCCAGGTCTTGGCTGAAGGTGGGTCAGGCAAACAGCCCCAGCCAGCAAAACAAATCCTCCCTGAGGAGCAGCACGTTGTCCAGGTCTGCCTGGTGCTAAGTGCTATTGATCCCACATTAAGGCATTTAGGAATGGCTGTAATACAGAGGAATAAATGTCACACTCATAAATAAAGAGTTGAACTAATTTGAATTATCCTTGCAAGACAATTAGAAGCTGTTCCAGCTCTGGACCCGTGTGCCCCATGCTTGGGAGAGATAATTTGGAAGCAGACAGCCCCTTGCTTCTGTATTTGTATTTTTTCGCAAACTTTCAAAGGGCATAACAGTAATATTGGATGGAAATGAGAAAGATGCTTATAGCACGGATTGTGCTTTCCTATCAGGCACCTAAGAAAAGCTCTCTCCTCATTCCATGTCAATAAAAAAGCTAAAGATAGAGGGCAGACAAATAGAGCCTTAAGCTTTCAGAAGCAATCTTTCTAAACTTGCTATCCCATACTGGCTTTTAAATCAAAAATTTATCCTCCAAATTACTTCTGGTTTCCATCTGATTTTGGTTTTTATTTACCTTTTTTGACTGGCTCCTATTTTGGCACGTGCAGCAGCACAGAGAGGGGTGGGGGTCAGTCTCTCCCTGGGTGTGTGTGTCTTCCCTGTTTACCTCCAGCCTTGCATCTCACTCCTCTGCTGCATATGCTGAGCATCTGGCTGCTACCCAAACACGATTGACTACTGTCTGCAAATAACAGGATTCCAAATATAAGATATTCTGTGAATAACATTAATTACAAACAGAAAAAGAACAAAAGGGGGGTTGAAAATAGGAGAGAAAAAAAAATAAAGGAGGGTTCTAAAGAACTGGAAGTTTTCCTGGGAAGATGAAGACATCTATCTGACTGCCATGAGCCAAGTAAAGAACAGGATAAATCCACAGAGGAAAAGAGAAGTCTCAATTACAGTCTCAAAGACAGTGAGCTATGTATTTTAGATAATAGATTTAAAATTATACTGCTTTACAGTAGCCTCTGATCACATCCCACCTTGCCTTGCACTGTGCCCTTTTCCAAAGCTGAGAATAAGCCAAATTTGTTGGTGTTTGGCAATGTAGATACTAAACCAGTTCAAATTTATTTTGTGCACCCACATTCCTTAAAAGTTGGGGTATCATGGCAAATTGCTGCAGCTGCCCTCTCCTCTGCCCTCCCACATTAGGAACTCTGACTTTTCTCCATCCCTCTCCCAGACTACCTGGGCTACCTGTTTGCAGGGAAGTCTAAAAGCTCCATAGAAAAGCACATGGAGAA
Source organism: Hypocryptadius cinnamomeus (assembly GCA_013400635.1). Taxonomy (NCBI): domain Eukaryota; kingdom Metazoa; phylum Chordata; class Aves; order Passeriformes; family Zosteropidae; genus Hypocryptadius; species Hypocryptadius cinnamomeus. The sequence goes on from VYZP01022112.1 coordinate 102,606, forward strand.
GGTCACCCTCAGTGAGATACATGCTATTTTCAAGCTTATAGACAAGTAGTGCAAATAATTACAAAACAGAGCTCTGTGTTTATGTAGCTTAGGATTATTTTAATGTGCATTGATCAGTGCTTGCTCTAACCTTTTGTCTGGAAAATTCTGTGGAGGATAATCCTGAAAGGGTGCTGTGCTCAGCTGGGGCTGGGCTCTTTCTCCAGCAGCACTGACACAACCAGAGCACACAGCCTCCAGCTGCACCAAGGGAAATACAGGTTGGAGATTAGGAAAAAGTTTTCCATGGAAAGAGTGATAAAGTTCTGGAATGGCTGCCTGGGGAGGTGGTGCAGTCACCATCCCTGGGTGTGTTTAACAAAGCCTGGATGTGGCACTGGGTGCCAGGGTTGAGTTGAGGGGTTGGGGCTGGGTTGGACTTGATGGTCCTGGAGGTCTCTTCCAACCCAGTGACTCTGAGTTCTGTGAGTTCTGTAACTTCTGTGAATTCTGTGAATGCTCATTCACCGTGGTTCCATGGGCAGGAACAGATGCTCAGGTGATCCAGCCATGCTGAGCTGCTCTACAGCAGATGTTGTTATTGTGTGCCTCTCAAAGCTCACAGGGAGGAGGGAAGGAGCTCTCTGAGACAGCAGCGAGCTGGTTCAGGAGCTGCACTGGTTCAGGAGCTGCACATCAGGCAGGCTGGAGGTGCAGCCTTTGAGGCCAGCCAAGCATTCACAGGCTGCAGGAAATGCAAATGATGTGGGTGAAAGGAGAACAACTTGCAGAAACAAAGGAGAGACTGGCAAAGACCAATTAAAATGAGATGGATGTAAATCTTTGCAGGGGCTTGGAAGGGAACCAGGAGGAGCTGTTCTGTCAGTGTGGATGCTTGCAGAGCTCTTTGCTGTCAGATTGGCAGGTGGGACAGATAGCTGGAGTGTTGATCTCTTAAAAAGAATGCATGTTTTTGTGTGTTTCTGGGCTGTCTTAACAGAATTACAAGGCTGGAAGAAGCAGAAACTTGTTCTCCAAATCAGATACCGGGTCAGGCTTTCTGTACAAACACCACTGAACCTCAGTTAACTGTTTTTATCCAAGGAGGTAACAGCCAAAAAATTGTATTTTAAAGGTCACATTAGTTTGTCTTGTCTGTATCACAGTACAGCCTCTCCCTGGGCTGGGACATGCTTTTCACAGGATCACAGAATGGGTTGGGTTGGGAGGAACTTTAAAGATCCTCCAGTCCTACCCCTGCCATGGGCAGGGACACCTTCCACTGTCCCAGGCTGCTCCAAGCCCTGTCCAGCCTGGCCTTGGACACTGCCAGGGATCCAGGGGCAGCCCCAGCTGCTCTGGGCACCCTGTGCCAGGGCCTGCCCACCCTCACAGGGAAGGATTTCTTCCTGCCATCAATTCTAATCCTGCCCTCTGTCAGTTTAAAGCCATCATCCCTTGCCCTATCACCCCATGCCCTTATAAAAAGTATAACTTTGAATTATAATGGAAACTATAAAAAGTGCATCCAAATGTTGCACTACCCTAAATATCACCGGGAAATGCCAGCAGAGAGGCGATACCCCAAAGTGCAAAATCCATGGAGGTGTTTTGGGGGCTGAGGATAAACGAGGTGTGAAACTCTCCCTTGAGTCAATTGTCACTGAATGAAACCCTTTTTTTTTTTTGTCCTGGATGCCCTTTACTTATTGAAGTAGTTCATGACTCGGAGGGGGTGAGACAGCGAGGATGTAATTAGATGTGCGTTCATCACTCCTGCTGCTAATTGTTTTCTAAGAATGCATGAGAAGAGCATGGATTGCTTTCTGAAGTGCCTCATCCCGCTGCAGGTGCCACTCAACCAGCACGTGGAGCCTGAGCCCAGCCCAGTCCCTCCTGGGGCTCATCTCCAGATGGACCCCACTGCTCTGTGTCCACAGGAAACCTGGGAGCCGTGGCAGGAGCAATGGAACACGGCTGGGAGGGTTTGGTGGCAGCATTCCAGTTCCTACAGAGGGCCCACAGGAAGGGTGGACAGGGGCTGTGGGCCAGGGCAAGCACTGATAGGACAAGGGAGAATGGTTTAAGGTGGAAGAGGGTAGATATCATTCCTTATCTTCCTTTCTGCCTGGGTCAGGGTCGGGAAAGTGCTAGAGATGTTATTTCTTGTTTAGACTCAGATGTTTATTCATTCTCATCTATAGCACAGTCCTACAAGCTGTGAGTTCAACAGCATTTCACTAACGAGCTACAACATGGCCCCACGTCTATCTCTACAAGGCCTTTTAAGGGAAAACTGTCCATTAAGAAATGACACCTAAATTATTTTTACTTTTAACCCAATAACTAATGACCCATGTCCCTCTTGGAGGGAAGGGGAAGGGGAAGGGGAAG